>SKCR01037852.1:0-73528 GCA_019454045.1 Zanthoxylum bungeanum | reverse complement strand
AGAACGTGTTTCAGGACACATCATATGGTCTACAGCGTATCAAAATAGCTCATAACAATTACGATTAAATTGATATCTTTAATCGCACATAATATAATATTCATTATGCCATCATCCTATGATGCATAAGATTGATTAGACATTCTAATCAATTTCTCTATCGACAAAGGAATCGTCATTTACGAAAGATTAAAATTATATATAAGAGACACAATAACTGTCAAACAGTTATACTAACTGTCATACATATAGTTTTGATGTGTCCTTTGTTAGATCATATCTAATGCACGACTAATGGGAGTATCTCACAAGTCTCTTAGTTTTATATCGTTTATAAAACTTTATATCGAATATAACAGAGACTACTCTCACTGCTTTCACGGAGAAAAGAAGACTTAGGTAAAACTTTTACCTCACAAATATTTCATTATTACATTAATAATGAAAATTTTGTTATGATATATAACACTAGAAAGAAGTTTGCACACTCCTACTGACCCTACTATCATACATGTATTCTCTATGCTTTGATAAAATCAGACAATCTGACTGTATCAAAATTAGAAAACATAGATCTTCGGAAAGCTTATCTAAGTCAACAATAGGCTCTACAAGCTAGTATATCAAACTGTGATCTTAGTAGAATACAAACTCCAGGGCCATTCTAGAATGAACTCTTCAAACAAAGAAACCACAATGGATTTCTCATTCGAAAAAAACATTCAGGAACAGCACTTTGCATTCTTTAGCTAAAATACATAGTTTAATATCAATATTAACCAACGGATCTTTAATTATTCAATCAATGCAACTAGAGACAAGTTTCCTCAGAATTTACAATAGATCACTGGGTAAAACCTTTCTCACTGTCATACTGTAAAGGTCAAACCTTTAATTAGCTCACATTGCTTTTGATGCGCAAATAATTTGCACATTTTATGAACTATTCATAACGAAAGCTTAATCAAGTTCAAAACTTGATCGTAGTAAGCTAGGAACAATCTTAGATCTATGGTTTAATGGTAACTTCTGATATCGATGTCAAATATCGCTCCCTGTAGGCATTGCATTTTTGCATGTGAAACCCGATGATGAGTCTCAGTTGGAGGCACTACCTTTTTAGTTAAGGATATTGCGGGAAACGGTCGTCGGAAGGGAATCGGTATTTCGTTAGATCCTTATTCACTTGTTTAGCATCAAGCTCGCTCGTTGGACCTCCGTTTTAAAGCACCTTTGGCCTAAAAAACCCAGAACCTTTTAATCTTGGCCCAAACCCACTCACCAAACCAACACAACACCTAACCCACCAAGACAAAGCCCACACCACCACCACCTAGGCCCACACGCCCATCACCCTAAAATACACCCAAATTAAATTAAATATTAATTAGATAATGTAATTGAATTAAATAAAATAATTAAACCATTTACCAATTAAATAAAACATAAAATATAATCATACATAATCTAGATAAATCAAATATATTAACTTCCTAATCCAAAATATCATATACTAAATTAAAGAGATGTTATGTCTAATTAAAATCAATCCTAACCAATTAAAATATTATATTCCTAAACCAAGCAAATCAAATATTCAACCTTCCTAATTCACCAAATCTTGCCCCCCCTCAAATCCATTGCTTTCCTTATCCAACACCAAATCAAATCCTCTCTTTAATGCCAAAATCTCTTCCTTGTGAGACAAGGAGAAGCCCTAACCCTTATCTATATAAACAACCCCTAACCAAAGCCATCCTCTTCTCCAAGCCCTCACACACGAAAATACAAAGAAAAAGCTCTCCAATTCACGCCCATACACAAGAAGGAAAGCCTAGTTCATTCACATAAGAGATACAAGACATCAAAACCCTAAGACCTTGCATTGCCGTGAACATCACCTCCAATCTACCTCATTCACGCACATCACTCCTACACACAGCCATTGCCGCATCTAGCCTCCTCCACAGCCCCAAACTCACGCCTAAACAGACCTTGAAACAGCCCCTATAACCCCTCAAACTCACGCCAAACATCCATCTCTGCATCACCTTCACAGCACACCTAAATACCCCACTGCACTGCCTCCTTCACTGCCGCAAATCACCCCACTCTTCTGCCCAGTTTTCACAGCCCCAATCTGTCCCCTAAAACAGTCCAGAAACACCCCAAAACTACACTAAAAAACTGCAAAAAAAACCCCCTAAAAAATCACCAAAAACAACAGCCCCTAGCCTCCAAAAATCGCCAAAACAGTGAACAAAAACTGCACTTTAAAACCTTTGAACAACCGAACAAACAGCAGCCCGATACCCATTAAAACAACACAAAACAGTCCCTAAATGCACCTGAAACAGTGAGCAAAAAATACAGAGGAAACAGCAGCAAAACAGAGGTCAAACAGCAAGCAAAATAGCAAAACAGTGAGCTAAGACGCTAAACCAGTGAACCGGAGAAGTTGAGGAGCTTTACCCTTCCGATCTCCTTGAAACGCAAGTCCGAAAGTCGGCAAAAAAGGTTAGACCTGAGGGTATTTTCCACATTCATTTTCTGTTTTATTTTTATTATTCATTGAGTATTGTTCGCATGATTGTTATATTAAAATGCATGTTGTGGCCCTTGAGTAGATAAATATGCATGGATTACGAAATATTGTATGTTGTGGCCTTGGAATAAAATGAAAGATGTGTCAACTCTCGCGGTATATCGGATGGAAACCCGGACATAAATTTCATAGCCGATTCTGAATGGACGGTAGTATGATCTGTACTCGGGATACAACTCCACGTACCGCTTGAGTAAACAGCACTTTCTTTTGTTTTATGTTGCTTTGATTTATTTATTATTCGTCATTTAAATTCCGCATGTTACTTTTTTATGCAAGATGCGATCAAGCGCATGGGCTTAGTAAGTCGGATTAAAGGTCCCCTATTTGGAGGGGTTAAAACCCTTTACCACGATGCTTTGCCGCGTCGGTTGATGTGTGTTCGGTTGAATGTAAGATATGTTCAATCGGGCATACTAAGTTTGATATTATTGTCTTTATTCTTTGTATGCATGATGCGATCGAGCGCATGGGCTTAGTAAGTCGGATTAAATGTCCCCTATTCGGAGGGGTTAAAACCATTTACCACGATACTTTGCCGCGCCGGTTGATGTGTGTTCGGTTGAATGTAAGATATGTTCAATCGGGCATACTAAGTTTGATATTATTGTCTTTATTCTTTGTATGCATGATGCGATCGAGTGCATGGGCTTAGTAAGTCGGATTAAAGTTCCCCTATTTGGAGGGTTAAAACCTTTTACCACGATGCTTTCCCGCGCCGGTTGATGTGTGATCGGTTGAATGTAAGATATGTTCAATCGGGCATACTAAGTTTGATATTATTGTCTTTATTCTTTGTATGCATGATGCGATCGAGCGCATGGGCTTAGTAAGTCGGATTAAAGGTCCCGTATTTGGAGGGGTTAAAACCCTTTACCACGATGCTTTGCCGCGCCAGTTGACGTATATTCGATTGAATATAAGATGTGTTCAATCGGGTATACGAAATCCCATATGGTCATCTTTATCTTTGTACGCATCGTAATGAAAAGCACATTTATTCCATTGGTTGCATCACTTACCTTAGTCTTGGCTTAACGTATTACAATTCATATATCCATGTCATGATATCATTTGAGTATTATTTCTTGTGGTATATCGGATGGAAACCCAGACATAAATTTCGTAGCCGATTCCGAATGGACGATAGTGCGGTCTGTACTTGGGATACAATTCCACGTAACACTTGGAAAAGTGCTCACATGTGTGTTTGTGTCCATATTAGTTATCTTCTTTTGCACCACGTCATAGCATGCTTACTTTAATGCCTAATTGCATCCTTAAGTGTCTTTTTGCATTATGTATTTAGTTGACTCTTTCATTTACACATGGACATGAAATGGCTATTTGTTTATGCTTCCGCACGTATAAGTATGATATGTCTATGAAATCACATGTTCACCATTATTTGATTCGCTTTTATGTGTGCTTGTGTGGTTAGTGTGTGCTTGTGTTTCCATGAATACAATATGCCAATGAAGTTGTATGTTCGTTGCTACTTTGATTTACTTTCAAGCATGCAATCTTAAATGTAAGATATATGCAAATTTAGGTGTAAGTTTTATTTTTGCGCATATGAACTTAGAAGCATGATACTCTTGGAAATAAGTGTTACTTAAGCTTGATTAAATTATTACACAAATCCTTTCATTACAAGTGACATAAGTAAGGGACCATTCCGAACCCAACGGTTTGAGGTCTTCCCTTGCGAGGGGTGAGTGCGGCCTTAAATCTCATTTTCCCGGTTCATACCGGGTGGTGACTCCATTATTCTCCGGTTTAGTCCCCCGCGGGCTACTCCGTACTCCCAACCGGGCCGCGAGCCCGGGACAGCATGCGTCGCCCAAGTTCTGTGTCCCACACTCCCACTATAAGTTATAGGATAATTTTCTTCAATAAGAAAACAACATAATCATTAAGTATCAAATACTTTGTAAATGATTCTGACATCCTATTGGACTTATATGAAAGCTATCTAAGGGTCTTTTCATCTTATTAATTATGTAGTTCCATTTGTAGCTTATCATTCTCACATTTGACTTCACTAAGTCAAGCCTTTTTCTACAATCTTTAACATCTGATGTTACACACTAAGTAATAAAATAATTTTATTACTCGGGATCATAGAAAAGATATTCTATCAAATAGAATATAATATTCTATTAAATAGAATAAATGATAAATTTTTACTTGTACCTCTGAGGCGCAAGTACTTTCAATTATATAACCATTAAATAAAAGAGTGATTCAAATCTCAAACCTTTTAAGATTCAAATTTTCTACTTATACATATCATATACGTAACTGTAAAAACTAATGGAACCTTAATTAAAAAGATGAATTAGTTTTACTGGATCCTATCCCCAAGAGTATTGAAACTAATTCGGTAACACTCAATATCAAACGAATCAAATCATATAAGATTCAATTTCTCCCACTGATCAATTCCATCACGATGGAATCGTAGAAGAATAATATTGAGTAAGAATCACATTCATTAAATAAATTTAGAACTAATTGCCATAAATTCACATGTTTGATCATAGCAAACATCCTTTAACAATTCAAAGACTTACAATGAATTTTAAAATATAGTTTTCAACACTTCAAATAGAATATCTTTGAACCATTCAAAATATTCTATCCGCGTTTCATCAGAAACATATTGAAAAGTTCTCGAACCATTCAAGACGTTCAATATATATTCTTTTAGAAACATGTAACCAAGTTATGATAATTCATTAACTAAGTTACGATGTAAAGAAAACTATTCATTTCATTATAAGTCATAATATTAATTATAATGGTATTTTCATGCGATGAATATTATTACATTTCAAGTTTTAATAAGTTTTAAAGACTTTAAAAGACTTGATATGTGTCTCATAGATGTTTAAGTCACTTGACACTAATGTCTACATGAAAAATCATGAAGGACTCCAAATTCCATAAGAATACACGATTTCTGTATGGATTAAAACAGTTTAGGTGCATATGGTATAATAGCTTTAATGAATACTTAAGAAAGAATCATATTTGTTCATGTGTTTTTATAAAGAAGTTAGAATATGGCTTTGCTATTATCATAGTTTATATCGATGACATGATTTTGATTGAAATTCTTGAAGAACTCTAAAAGTCACTACTTAAAAAAGATTTTGAAATATTCAGAAAATTAAGTAATGCCTCGAGCTGCAAAATGAATACAGACTTAATGATATCTTTATCCAATGGCTAAATTATACTGAGAATTGTTTGAAATATTCCAAAATGGATAGAGCTGACTCAATAATTTTCTTGTCTCTCGATCCTAAAATGATTCATTCCATCCTTATAAATATGAAGAAGAAATACTTTATCCAGAAGTATCGTATCTTAATATAATTGGTGCCTTATTATATTTATCTCAATACATTAGGCTAGACATTGCAGTCTCAGTATATTTGTTAGTTATATACCAATTTAGCGACATTAGAATGGCGTCAAACATATTTTACGTTATCTTCATGGGGCAAAAGACTTTGGATTATTCTATTCAAATGAGCTAACATAAAATCCAGGTCTTTTTTATTATGTTGATACAAGATACTTCTCTGACCCTGTAATACCTTGAGAAATTTGAAATATTACTGACAATAAACCAAACCAACCAGTCTCCTAAGCGTAGCCAGTTACTCTGACATAACCAATGATACATGCAATGCATGACTTCAATATTTAACACACTCAATTATGCAATATGAAGGGCTATGTTCCCACAAACAAAATCCTTTATAAAATCATGTCCACATATAATTGACCATCATATAACCAATTGTACTCCACATTCAATTAACTAAAAGAAACACATAATTAAATATATCTCGAGATACAGACTTAAGCATTTACAAAAGTTTTCCCTAAGTGACTTGTAATTTAATTTCGGGCAACTAAACACTATATCTATCCTAGAAGGGATTCATCCTCACGAGAGATTGAAGGAGTTCCTATAAAAACAAATAAGGAAACTGGTGTGGGTGAGTCTGGGGAAGACTTAGAGAATGAATACCAAAGGAAATCAAAATCAAAACAAATACAGGTCAATATGTATCAAATCTGAGATATCAAATTCGGAACTTTTCTTAAAAACAGACTGTCAGTAAACCATATAGGCGTCTATTGCTTGATTTGTGGACAAATACTGGGCAATGTTCGAACATGACTATGTCGACAGAGGGTAGTGAGCCAACCATTTTCTGATGGTAAGGACCCCAGAACAAGCGCCACTGAGATTTTAGGAAAAAAAAAAACTAAAATCGTCATCAAGCTTCGTGATGGAAACATATCATCAAGTGCCTCAGCAAAAACATAATGAAATATCATAAAACACAAAAAAAAAAAATACATTAAACGCCAAGACAGTTTCATATCATCATCATATATATCTAAACAAGTTATCCAAAATCTTTCGTCAAAACACTTTTAAAGTCATAAATCAAAGTATCAAAATATAAAACAAAAGTATAATAAGAATAAAAAAAATAAAAGTATCAACTCACAATGAGTTGCAACGTCGGGAGTTACTCAGTGGACGGCCGTTGATCAAGCTGACGATCTACAAAGGGATAAGATTGGGTAAGTTTCTTTTTGATAATTCTTTTAAGATAAAAGTAACTTATAACGAGAATTATCATACGAAATGTTTGCCCATTACATTTACTCTTTGATACGACTTACTTACTTTGGAGTTAGAACTTAAAAATCCTATATCTGAAGTTACGAGGTTATAGATGTTTGGGTTTTTAAGGGCAAATTCGAGTAAACGCAGCGGAACGCGGAAAATCAAAATTTTCCGATTTCAATAATTTTTCTTGGGTAATTAAAATAACTTATTTATTCTAATTACTCAATACTTAAAAGTTGAAATTTTTTACCCAAAAAATCATATTTTTCATTAATTGCCCCAATAATTTGCATTTTGATCGTTTTAGTCCTAATTTATCAAATACAAATTTAAGTGATTTCAAATAAATCCCAAAATGATTTATACATGTCCAATACATCAAAATACAAATTGCAACTCAAAAGCCACAAAAGGAAAAAATTACCGAGAAGCCCTCCAAGATTTCCAACTTGTGCATTTTCGTCCAATCTTGTTCAAAACAAGTCAAGATCAAATCCAATCAACACCAAATTAAATGTACATCATATATACATTATTACACAACACATATATGAAAAGCCCCAAATGTGGAAAGGGTATAAACCCTAATTTTATAAATTCATCAAATTGAACAAATTAAACAAATCCAACATTTCAATCAAGTCTCTACCACACCAAACAAGTCTCACCACTTTGAAACAACTTAAGAACAATTCTAGGTCATCAATGAGTGGCCTAACAACTCTAGAATGGCAACATGATTATCAATTAACCAAAAGAGAGCTTAATAACCATTTATAAGCTTACTTTAATTAACATACATGCTAACATCTTTCAAAGTATATTTCATTAGTGAGACTCTCTAGGTTCAGGCATATCTGTCACGAAATCCAATTTCATGTTCATAATCTATCCACCCGTAAATTATGACGAACACGGATAAACTCACTGAACCATACAGGTCGAGGTCATTGCATACGTATAATCCCTCCGTCACAGGTAACCGAATTATTCCATAGATATAAATATAAATGTCAAACCTCTATAGATATAATCTCGTCAACGTTTCTATTAGAAATCTCTTAATAACACTTAGAAATCGCTTCTACAGTGTACCACGAGCCCATGGATTTAACATATTGCTAATTCCATATTGAATACATATGCTCTATACACAGAACTGACGGATTCTATCTTGACACACACAGGATATCTGAGGATCAGTCCACACCCAACGAACATGCGGAGGTCTGATCTAAATAGATCGGTGACGTGACTGCCATCAAAGTGTAGAGGATATCTCATATATCCACAGTGGTATCTCAAGTCAAAGAATCATTATGCTACTCAACCCGAGAAGATTCTTATTGACGTTGGTGTAACATCTATTAAGAATCTTCGGTGAGTCGTTCAGTATTTATCCGCTATAAATACTTACACGTCTATGCGAGTCTCCAAGACTCATAGTTCATTGAGAAACCATTGGAATCCAAGATTCTAGTATACGACATGTACCAGTCTCAATGGGTTTACTTTACTAACCAAGTAGTGTAAACTTTGACCAGGAACTATCTAAAAATGACAACGTCATGATACAACTCAATGTCAATTGCGATGCTTTTACAACAGTATCATAACTAATCATTTTAATGTTAATTACGTCTTTACCATATATTAAGAGATGTTATATAATAGAAACTGTTTATTTTATTCATAATAAAATATTACATAAGTATTTACATGGAAATACATAAGAAAATTGATGCTCCGGGCACCAACCCCTGGATTTCAGGTTTAATAATTATGGCAACATCATCTAAACATGATATAACTTCCTATAATAGTTAAGCATTAAAAATTTTCCAAAAAACTCCACCTAAGATGAACCAAAAATACACACAAACATAATACTCCTCGATCCATCAAGCTACTACCAATTATTCCATCATTCAAGTTTCAAATTAATTCCAACATAGTACATTACAACTTCACATTAATCAAATATTTCCCATTATGGCCGAAACTAACTCCAAGTGCAAATCATTGTTTCTCTTATCCTAACAACATATAACCAATGTAACATCAACATCACCTCTTAAAATTTTCCTTCATCAACCAAGTTTTCAAATTAATGATATACATTCTAATCTCCATTGATATAATACTATAATTTCGTAACTCATCTACCTAATGCCATCCATTAACAAATATTTCAACTTCATCACAAGAGTCATCTAGCTCCCATTAGGCCAAAACTAACATTATTCTCAATCCACACATTATGTCCAATTTTACTACTAATAACAAAGGATCCATAATCTTATATATTAACTATTCAACATCCAACAAACATCATCATGGCACTCTACCACCTCCTCAAAAAATCAGCCCTTCCTCTTTTTCTCTATGATCGATTTGGCCCCCTCCTTAAGTATGACCACCACATTATTTAATTCAACATTGAATCCATAATTTTGAAAATAATCATAAAATCACTAATATCCCAAACACACCAATTTTAAGAATTTAATCAATTGAAACCTAACTCATAATCTAATTCAATAAGCAAAATTATAACTCTAAAGAAGCAAAATGTAATGATTGTTACCTTACAGAATCGAAAATCCAAAACCCCTAATATCTCTCTATCAATTATTGATGGAGGAATGATTATGGAGCTTCAATTTCTCTTTGATTCTTTGCACAATATGAAAATTTGATTTTGTCCTAAGGTTATGACCTTATGTGGAATACTACTTTATCTAAGACAAGTCAAAAGGTGAGCAATTATGGTTTGAATCAACAAGCACCCTTAATTCTAAGCATATATAAAATAAAGCAAATATCAATGCAATAAAGAGAATTACACAATAAATTTTATTGACATAGTAGAAAACTCATGCGAGGAAAAAAACCACTCTGGGTATAGGCTACCATCTTAATCTATTATAATAGAGAAAATTTACAGCGACAATTTCACCGACTCGGATACCTCTAGACTGTAATAACTCGAAGAACTCTCTGAGCCTGCACCAAGCGGCCTTCATCAGACCTCTAAAGTCTCTGAGTGGATCAACCCTGCGAACTCGCAATGTCAGAACTCTTCCTCTTTTAGAACTTTGAAGGATTGGGAAATTTGGTTAAGGTTGTGTTTTTGTGATGATGGTTACTAAAGAACAATCTTACCAAAGCAAATAAGACAATGAAATCAATGAAGTCTTTTAGGTTAATTGTCAAGAATGAAGAAATAAAGTATATGGTGGCTCTCAAAATAGTGTTTATTCACCTGGGTAAAGTGGCCAAGTGTTTTTTTAAATAAGTAGGGTAAAGATAGGTTTTTCCTTGAGCAAAACTGGCTCAAAACGCATCCAAAATAACCCACGAACGTTCGAACGCCTCTCAAACGCGCCTCAAAAGTAAAGTTTATGCCTCCAGGTGTTAGAACACTCTGACGAACGTTCCGCAAACGCACATCGCATACTAGTTTCTAGATACAATTTATAATTCTTATAACTTTTTCATCCCTTGGCCAAATCATACATTCTTTATATGTACGCGATCGTCTTCGAGTGTACTTTTCAATAACACTGACCTCATATCAATCGGAGCTATATATATTCTAAAATACTCAAAAGAGTGAACTTCATTCTGATATCTCCATCTGATGTTGTCCAAATACTTGTCCAATTATTCCGAGATCTTCAAGACTCACTATAACTCAATTGAACTTGTTTTGTTACGGAAGTTGTCAACACACGTGAAACTTGCAATCTCCCCTTTGGTTTTCCATGACAAAACAACTAATACAAATATTATGGTAAAAGATGCAAAAATAACGTAACCAACTGTCAACCATCAAGATAGTGATTTATTACAATATGATTAATTAAGTATACTGTTCATCTCTTCTGTACTTCTATCACAGCGGTGATTTTCTATGCCAGCCATGGCATCAATGATTCCTGTCTTGGCACTAAATTTGGCATACCATTATGATAAGTTTTCGATCTTCTACAGATTGCACTAGGATATCAATTAATAAGTATTCATATATTAGATACTATGTCTAATATCCTAAGTTTGGCTTTATGGAGGATATGAAGTGGGTTGTTTTTTTCTTCACCGGAAATTCCTTAAGAGTTTATAATTACAATAAATATGAAAGATTTGTTTTATGTTTGACACTTATTTTATTTATGGTGTCATTACAATAATTAAATGTAATTCTGTAATTTTTATTATTTGAATTCTGCAGTTGACGGAAAGGAGGTAGGAAGTATTCAGGACAAAATCGTCTGCCATTTGATAGAAAAGCCAGAGACGACATAAAGCTCAATCTGGCATCTCTTGTTCAAAAGTAGATAAGTAGTCTTCTCAATGTCAAAGTATGTTTGAAATTTTGAAAATTTAGTTGGTTGTATTACTGAGTGTGTAAATTTATTACTATCGAGACATTTACTTTTGGAGATGCAATACTACCGTTGACACATTTTTAATTGATAAGATTCTGCTGCAAGTAACTTTTGTATGGATTCTTCATGATTCCTTGTATTGATCACCAGTGCAACTCAGTAGTTGTTGTGATAAAACACACACGAATAGAGGTGATTGGAGAGAAAACTCTTCTTTTATATTACTAATAAAAGAATTACAAAGCTTTATAACCCAAGCTTTACAAAAAAAACTCTCACACCACTTTACTCTCTATTACTCTCACGTTTGGGATTACTGGGATTTCTGGGATAATTTTACAAATGGATTCATTGCCTTTTTATAGTGCCAAACTGTGTGCACTGTTGCAACACGGTTTGGCCAAAGCGTGTGCAAGCTTGTGACAGATGCGCCGAAAGTGCATGCATTATGCATGCAAGTTGCATGCACTTTCGGTGCTCAAAACCTTGTTATCTTCAACAAATCTCCCCCTCGGTGAAGATTTCCAAAATCTGAACCGACCATCAATCACCAAAACCGGATCCTCCAAAGGATCCTCCCCTGGCTGCATCTGAATAACTGCCTACGTACCCTGAGATGGGATCAAGCCAATCGTAGTTCTCTGAATCTCCCCACTCTGATTATGTGGAGAGTTTTGTCATCCCGGCTATGGCACGACAGATTTCAAGCTTCTCCTTCGGTAAAACCTTCGTGAACATATCGGCACCGTTGTCGTCGGTGTGAATTTTCCTGAGTTCTAACAACTTTGAGCTCAGGACGTCCCGTATCCAGTGATACCTCACATCGATATGTTTTGACCTCGAATGAAAGGTGGAATTTTTACCGAGATAGATAGCACTCTGGCTATCGCAGTACAAAATGTACATCTCCTGCTTGAAACCCAATTCCTGGACGAATGTCTTCATCCACAGCAATTCCTTGCAAGCCTCTGTCACTGCAATGAATTCTGCCTCTTTTGTAGAAAGTGCAACACATCTCTGCAACCTAGACTGCCATGCCACAGCTCCTCCTGAGAGAGTAATCAGATACCCCGAAGTAGACTTACGGGTATCCATATCTCCTGCCATATCTGAATCGGTGTAGCCCATCAACATTGGTTCGCTGCTTCCAAAACAAACCCTCATTTTGGATGTGCCTCGAAGATACCGCATGATCCATTTGATCGCATTCCAGTGTTCCCGTCCTGGGTTTGACATAAACCAACTGACCAAACCAACTGCGTGTGCTAAGTCTGGCCTCGTGCACACCATGGCATACATAAGACTTCCCACTACTGAGGTGTATGGAACCTGTTTCATTTCCTCCTTCTCTGACACAGTAGAGGGACTCTGTTGTGTACTCAATCTAAAGTGGGTAGCAAGAGGAGTGCTAACCGCTTTAGCCTTGTCCATCTGGAATCTCTGAAGTGCCTTCTTGATGTACTCCTCATGTAACAAGTATAATCTCTTGGCTTTCCGATCACGGTCGATCCTGATGCCAAGAATCTGTTTAGCTGGCCCCAAGTCTTTCATCTCAAAAGACTTACTTAGTTGCTGCTTCAAATTATCAATCCTCGATTGATTTCGGCCAACTATCAACATATCATCTACGTATAGCAGTAAGATGATAAAGTCATCGTCAGAAAATTTCTGAACGAAAACACAATGGTCTGAAGTGGTCTTCTTGTATCCCTGCTCCCCCATAACTGACTCGAACTTCACGTACCATTGTCTCGGTGCCTGTTTCAAACCGTAGAGGCTTTTCCTGAGTCTACACACACAGTCCTCTTTCCCGCTGACTCTGAAGCCTTCTGGTTGCTCCATGTAAATTTCTTCTTCCAGATCTCTGTGAAGAAATGTGGTATTGACATCCATCTGCTCAATCTCCAGGTCGAGGCTTGCTGCTAAGCTGAGTACCACTCTGATGGATGACATCTTCACAACTGGAGAGAAGATTTCATCGAAGTCAATGCCTTTCCTCTGATTGAATCCCTTGACAACTAGTCTGGCTTTGTACCGGGGTTGTGAAGTATGCTCATGTTGCTTCACTCTGTACACCCATTTGTTCTTCAAAGCCCTTTTGCCTCTTGGCAATTTCACCAACTCAAAAGTGTGATTGTCATGCAAAGATTTCATCTCATCTTGCATGGCTTCCTCCCAATTTTCTCTGTCTTCTGTTTCCACAGCCTCCTTGTAGCTCTCGGGTTCTCCCCCGTCAGTAAGCAGCACATACTCATATGCAGAGTATTTGGTTGAAGGTCGCCTCTCTCTGTCAGACCTTCTCTGTGGAACTGTTGGTGTAGCTTCTGGTACTGGTGGTTTATCATGATCATCATCTCTGGGAGCTTCATCATCTGTACCCTCATGTCTGGGAACCTCATCTTCAACTCGTATTGGCACCGGTGTATGAGGTTCTGGATTCACATTTCTGTATTGCTGGGGCATTGTCTTCATCTTTTTTCTGATATCTTCTATGGTCTGGTCTTCAACAAAGACAACATCTCGGCTCCTGACGATCTTCTTCTCAACAGGATCATATAATTTGTAGCTGAAATCATCCTGACCATAGCCAATAAAGACACATTGTCGCGTCTTTGCATCAAGCTTGGATCTTTCGTCCTTTGGGATGTGTACAAATGCTTTGCACCCAAAGACATGTAAGTATTCGTATGACACTTCTTTACCTGTCCAGGCTTGGTTAGGAACATTACCTTTCAGTGCGACCGCTGGGGACATGTTCAAAACATGTACTGTTGTGTTGAGTGCCTCCCCCCAAAATGTCTTCGGCAGCTTGGCTTGTGACAGCAAGCTTCTGACCCTTTCGCACAAGGTTCTGTTCATCCTCTCAGCTAGGCCATTCAGCTGAGGTGTCTTCGGAGGTGTCGTTTGATGTCTGATTCCTTACGTCTTGCAGTACTGATCAAATGGACCTCTGTATTCTCCATCATTGTCTGTTCTGATGCATTTGAGTTTCTTACCGATTTCTCTTTCCACCAGGGCGTCAAACTCCTTGAACACTCCCAACACTTGATCTTTTCTCTTCAAGGTGTATGCCCAGATCTTCCTTGAATGATCATCAATGAATGTCACAAAATACAGTGACCCACCAAGTGTTCGTGTCTGCATCGGACCACATACATCTGAATGTATGAGGTCAAGTACCTCCGGTTTCCGTTGAGGCGGGGAGCTCTAGAAGGAAACTCTGTTCTGTTTTCCAGCCATGCAGTGTTCACACTTCCGTAAGTGTGAGTTCTTCAATTCGGGAAGAACATTTCGCCTGCGTAGTATCTTCATCCCCGTTTGACTCATGTGACCGAGCTTTTTATGCCATAACTCGGATGCCTCATTACTGTTGACTGTATTTATGCTACTATTTGAAAGCTTAGCATGCATCAAATACAGAGTTGAGTCTTTCTTACCTCGTGCCACCACCATTAATCCTTTAGTGAGCTTCCAGGTTCCGTCACTAAAGGTGCTGCAGAAACCTTCATCATCCAGCTTGCCTGTTGAGATCAGGTTTAACCGGATGTCTAGGATGTGCTTGACTCCCTTCAACACTATCCTTGTCCCGTTCTCTGTTTCAAGGAAGATGTCTCCAATACCGATGGCTTTGGACTGTCCGTCATTCCCCATCCTTACAGCACCGTAGTCCCCTGATGTGTAAGATGAAAAGAAGTCTCTGTGAGATGTGGCGTGTATGGAGGCGCCATTATCTATCACCCAACTAGTCTCGTGGCTGGCAAGATTCACAACATCTTCTTCATATATTATGCAGAAGTCTTTGGAGGTTTTCTCGGTGGTAGTAGCAACTCTTTCTTGATTAGAGTCACCATCTCTCATGGACTGCTCGTTCTTCAGTTTGTAGCAATCCCGCTTCATATGGCCTTTCTTTTTGTAGTGATAGCACTCAATATCCCTCGTTCTTGATTTCCCCCGGTTCTTGTCTGATTTACCTGGGCCTCGGCTTTTACTCTCCCCCTTCTGGTGTTCTTTTCTGTCACTAGAGCTTCTGAGGTTGAGGCTGATGCTGACTCCTGCATTCTCGTCCTCTTTTCTTCCTCGAAGATCCTGGTTTTCGCCATATCCATAGTGACTTTCCCATCTGCGGCTGAATTGATCACCGTAGATCTGAACATTTCCCAAGATTCTGGTAACGTATTAAGGAGTATTAGGCCATTTACCTCATCACCGAAGTCTATGCCCAATCCAGACAGTTCTTTTATTGTTCCGAGGAAATCGTTGATATGGTCTGCCACAGCTGTACCTTCCTGGTATTTCAACCCCATCATCTTCTTGATGTAGTACAGCTTGTTGTTTCCAGTCTTTGCTCGGAAAAGCTCCTCCAGCTTTCTCCATAAGACACGTGCATTTGTCTCTTCACTGACATGGTTCACGATACTATCGTCGATCCACTGACGAATAGTACTGCATGTTTTCTGGTGAAGATTAGCCCACTTTCCATCGGTCATTCCTTCTGGTTTCTGCTCCAGAAATACCGATCCATCATAGTCCTTCACATACAGAAGGTTTTTCATCATTCCTCTCCATGTGAAATAATTGGTACTGGTTAACAAAACCATTTTTCCGTTGCCCCCTTCCATCATAAAAATTCTAAGCAGAATTTCAAAAAAAGGACCTCACCGTTGCGTCCGGAATGGTCGAAAATGGTGGAAATGACACTTCGTTTGTCAAAATCCGACACATGGACCAATTTGTAAATTTCAAACATTACAGGGGTTAAAATGCAATTTCCGAAAGTCCAGGGGCCAAAATGAAATTACGGAAAAGTTCAGGGACTAAGTTGCAATTTCGAAAAATTTCAGGGACCAAATTGAAAATTTCTGAAAGTATAGGGGATAAATTGTAATTTCCAGAAAGTTCAGGGACCTATCTGAAATTTACCAGGCACCGCTGACGTGGCAAATGCTGACGTGGCAAATGACGTGTCTGCTGACTGTGTTGCTGACGTGTCCTGCTGACTGGGCTGCTGACTGTGCAGGCCCTGCTGATGTGGCGGCTGACTGGGCGCTGACTAGACGACACGTGGCGGCTGACGTGGTCGTCTTCTTCCTTGAGCAGCGCGTGCGGCGCGTTTTTGCGCGTGGAGCGCGTGACCAGCTCTCTGTTTGGTGCGTGGAACGCGTGAAGGGTCACCGGAGCTCCGTTCGGTCGCCGAAAAATACCACCGTGCTCGTCTCGCCGTGAAAAGTCTGATGGTATCCTCAAAATCGATTTTCGACAACTTTCGTCGAAACCGACTTTCCGAACCGAATCTCTGTTTCTGAGTTTCGGGATCCCTCCGAGTAACCTTAGCTCTGATACCACTTGTTGTGATAAAACACACACGAATAGAGGTGATTGGAGAGAAAACTCTTCTTTTATATTACTAACAAAAGAATTACAAAGCTTTATAACCCAAGCTTTACAAAAAACTCTCACACCACTTTACTCTCTATTACTCTCACGTTTGGGATTACTGGGATTTCTGGGATAATTTTACAAATGGATTCATGGCCTTTTTATAGTGCCAAACCGTGTGCACTGTTGCAACACGGTTTGGCCAAAGCGTGTGCAAGCTTGTGACAGATGCGCCGAAAGTGCATGCATTATGCATGCAAGTTGCATGCACTTTCGGCGCTCAAAACCTTGTTGTCTTCAACAGTAGTATCTGCCTTGGATGAAAGATCTGGATTATACGAGGGACGTGTCAGTTTCCAATTAACTAATTTTGTCAGCGACTGGAAAATTAATGATCGTGATTTTCACACGTTATGCAAGTGCATGTATCACTCAAATAGTATAAAAGTTATCTATCCATCGAGGACTTATCATCTACATTACTAATTATTAAGACTAATTATCTACGAGTATCAAATCACTCATAAGACTCGAGGTAACGCACAAACATTAAGTTAGAGGGGCGGGAAATGTAATCATATTCGCTGCTCATCAAATAGCATGAGAATTTCTCTTTTTGATTGGTTGAAATGATAATTAGATATATAATCAATGAGTTTTTGATTGGCTGAAATGATAATTAGATATATAATCAATGAGTTTGCTTTAGCTGGGGGGATATTTCAAATTCTACTCCATGGTAACTCATATCTTTTGATTCGGTAACCTTGATAGACCGACCAATCAACATGTTCTTTATCTAATTTGTGGTGAAGAATCTGAATTTTCTGTTAGATTATCAAATTATTTTGTAATTCATATCTGTTAGATAATCAAAATCATGTAGGAAAAGCGTTTTAATCGGTAAGATAGATACCTATTCATTGTACAAATTCTGAGGTAACAGTGAAGCACGCAGTATATTCTAGGACTCCATTGTTGAGATATTGGCATATAAGGTGCAAGATATTTGGAATATTTTGAGGAAGTTAGTAGCTAATAAATAGCCTAAAATCAACTTGTTTTCATTATTTGATATTTGATTTGTTAGTTAACATAATGTGATGTAACAGCTCCTTGATTTTAACATCAAGTTAAGCAAACTTTGTTATCACAAGCTAATATAAATAGCTTGCTTCATATCAATAAAACTTAAGCTAATTCACATACTTTTATATTCTTCTGCATTCCAAACTCTCTTACAGCATACCCTTAAATCCAACAATTGGTATCAGAGCTTCATTGATCTTACAGAACCTGCTCATTAAACAACCCTCATTCCAACCAAATGGCAAACAACCACCTCTCCTTGATCTCCCCACAAACATTCACTGGCGAAAACTATCCAATATGGTCTGTGAAAATGAAATGCTTTCTGGAAGCACACGATCTGTGGGATATTGTTGAAGAAGATAGGCTAGTGGCTTCATTGGGTAGAGATCCTACAATGGCACAAATTAAGGCGCACACCGAGGAGAAGACAAAGAGGTAAGATCTAAAACCTTGTTACAAAATTTTGTTTCTGATGCAGTGTTTTCCAAAATTATGACTTGCATGACAGCAAAAGAAGCATGGGACAAGCTGAAACTGGAGTATCAGGGAAGTGCCAGAACCATTCAAATGACAGTGCTGAATTTGAAGAGGGAGTTTGAAGCTTTGAATATGCAGGAAGATGAAACAATAGCCAAGTACTCTGATAAAATTTCCCATATTGTCAACAAACTCAGGTTGCTTGGAGAAGACTTTCCTGATAGTAAGATTGTGGAAAAAGTCCTAGTTTCTATCCCTGAGAGATTTGAGTCGAAGATCTCTTCACTTGAAGAAACCATAGAACTATCTACAATCACTCTTGCAGAACTCATGAGTGCCTTGCAGGTACAGGAACAGAGGAGGGCTCAAAGACAAGAAATGATTACTGCATGTGCTTTCCAGATGCATCATCAAAATCTAGACAAATGCAAGAAGCAATACAATAACCAGAATGATAATGCAGCAAAAGACAGTAGTGGTGGCATTGAAAACAAACAATATCCTCCTTGCATATATTGTAAGAAAACAACACATCTGCATAAGTATTGCTGGTGGAGATCTGATGCAGTATGTGGCAAATGTAAACAACTTGGGCATGTGTCTAAGGTTTGCAAATTTAAAAATAAGAACTGCCAATCCAGTCAACAAGCACAAGCAGCTGAAGAAGAGGCTGACATACAGGAGGAGCAAATGTTTGCTGTTACAGGTTCATTGAAGCCAAGCAACAATAATACTTGGATTATTGATAGTGGCTGCACACATCATATGACCTATAATGCAAGCTTGTTTACTAATATGGATAAATCTTATAATTCCTCAGTGAGAGTAGGCAACGGAGAGCTGGTGCAAGTAAAATGCAGAGGCACAGTAGCAGTGTTGGTCTCTAAGACAATCCAAGATCATAATAAGCAATGAAAAATAAAGTGAATACATAAAGAAGTATGGCGGAATCATACTTACATTGAACATATTTAGGATGCGTCAAATACAAAACTTTTTCTTCCAAGTTTTCGGCCAAGCTCCTCTTTGGGGAATGAGATCCAAGCTCCAAGCTTTTGAGTTGATTCCAAGCTTTTGGGATGGTTTCCCTATCACCTTGGATGATTCCTTGATGTGCTAGCAACTTAGAAAATTTGCAACAAATTTTCTTAATCTTCACTTGCAACTCTCGGCAATGAGAGAAAATGAGAAGGAGAGTGAAATTGGTTTCCAAAACCGTGAGGGAGAGAGATGGAATGAATTGTGTTGACTTGAGTTTTTGATTTCAAAAATCTAATAATCATATACCAAACATTTGGTATTAGTCAATCAAGCCATCAAGTTTAGGAAGTGTGTTGAACAAGTCTTCACTAACTTCACCAAAACTCATCAACAATAGTGACAAGTGATGTGACTTGTGATGTAACTTGTGGGCCCCACTTGATTCAAAATTCGAGTGAGCCCGTGAAACATCTCGGGCTCGGGTTCGCTAATTCTGAATTAACGAATTTTCCATTGCGACGTAATTAAATCAAATTTAATTAAATAATTATGCCAAGCAAAATTACTATTCACGTCGCTCGCGAATTAATTCTAAATTAATTCGTTTGCCCGAATTAAAATCCAATTTTAATTCCGCGTCGAAATCTAATTTCGTTTAATATATCGAATATATTATTTTATCGATTAATTCCAAATTAATCGTTCTCTCTCTTCAAATAGTATTTTATCCTAGATAAAATCTCTCCGTAATTAATCCCAGATTAATTATGCTCGAATCATACGTCATCGATGAATCTTCGGGAAGCAACCCAAGAGATCACTGGATATGTTGGCAGTAAATCCGATCGTCGAACTATCCGAATACGTACATACCTCGTACTATATTTTTACCGATTTACGAGACATGGTTGGCTTCTAGCAAAGCACCGTGCCTACCCAATTCTCCAGAAATATTCTTAATGGAATATATAATCTATATCAGGCGTAGTATACGTAGTATTGCGTATTACGATCCAGTATCGGATGTCACATGCAAGGCCTGGGGCTGGAATAGTGTATGCCCCGTACGAAGCATATATTGGATTACAAGCAACTAGTCTCTTTAATCGGATAATCATGACCATGTCATATTATCCCGATGGTTGCAACCATTTAAAGTACCAGTTCTGTATCCCTGCGTGATCATCATCTTCATATGACTGAAGTGATACTTCCATCTTGACATCACACCCAATACACTACGATTCTCAATAAACCCAGAAGAGGCATACACAGAACCTGTTAAAGTCTTGGACGACCAAAACCAAAGCGTATTGATTGTCGCAAGTACTAGCGATGCAAGTCTCTGGTTAAGACCAAATACACCTACCCTGATGCGGACTCCCATAGACACATAGTCATACTACCAATGGGATTCCGTGGGGTCTATCCAGAGCGAAGCTGTTTCCGTACCATCGGTAAACACAACCTTCTATCACACTTGCATAAGTATCCAATACTTAAATATATGAGAACTATGTCGTTACGCTTCCATAACACGCACAAGTGCAATACTAGTCTATTCCGTATTATCGATGTCCAATCTCGATAATACTACGACTAGGGATATTTAATGATTAAACCGTTATGGATTGATACTGTCTCATATCTTATAATCCGGAACTAATCATAAGGACTTTTATCATTTATATATTTAAGTAATCAAATTATAAAATGATACAATGCAATTTTCATTACTACATAATTAATTTATACAAAAACCACAATGTCTTTTACAAATAGTGACGTTATGGGTCATAATTGTCTAACAAGCAGTTGCAACACAACAAGGTATAAAACAAATTTCTGATGTGTTATTTGTGTCTAACCTTAATCAAAGCCTATTGAGTGTTGGTCAGATGCTTGAAAGGAAATACTCTCTGGAGTTCAAGAACAATGTCTGCACAATCTTTGAACCTAGTGAGGCTGAGTTGCTAAAAGTTGAAATGAAAGGCAAGACATTTACAATTGACTGGAGTGAAATTGTAAATGTTTGTGCAGAAACTGAAGACTCAGTTTTATGGCACAAAAGGCTAGGCCATGTCAATCACAATAGCTTAGTCTCTATGAACAAGCAAGATTCAATCAGCAAGTCAGTAGGGAATGATTTGGCATCTGCAAAAGATGGAGCACCATCTGACTCAACAGCCTCCATGGCTACTTCGAGGGATGCTGCTTCAGGCATGAAAGGTGAGACTGCTCAAGAATCAGTTGGAGAGTATGGTGCTCACAATCCACCTGCTGTCTATTACAATTATTACTACCCATGATGTAACGGATCCTTTACTAACGTGGATAATGATGGTTATATTCATACGAACGGGTCTGGCACAGGTGTTCCATCCGATAATGGTTTGCTTTATTATCTGCCTGGGTATGATCCATATTCAACTGGAACTCTAGTTGGTGTTGATGGGCAATGTGTCGGTCAACGATCGTACTTCTCTTCCTTAGGATATCCTCAACACCGGGATTCCACATATGCGGTGGATATTCAAAATGGGTTGGTTTTGGAAATGGGAAATATGGTGGTTCTACTACTTTTTCTAAGTCGAATGGCTTGAATTCTATAAAAACAAATGGCTTTTTGAAGGGATGCAATCCACCAGGAAAGTTCTCAGCATTTTCTAGCCAAAAGCAAGGATTGTTTATGAATACGAATGTTGTGAACTATACAAATGAGAGGATGTGGGATGGAAATGAAAGATATAAATCGAGAGAGAAATTCAATAGAGCTGGAGGTTTGGGAGCGCCAACGGTACTAACTGGTAGTTCAAGGGCACAGAGTAACAGTGTTCCTTTACATTCTTCAGTCAAAAAATAAAAAAATAATATAAAAAAAAAAATAAGTGTTTGTCACCTTAATGCCAATGAGGAGTGTTGAGATATTGGCATATAAGGTGCAAGATATTTGGAATATTTTGAGGAAGTTAGTTGCTAATAAATAGCTTAGAATCAACTTGTTTTCATTATTTGATATTTGATTTGTTAGTTAAGATAATGTGATGTAACAGCTCCTTGATTTTAGCATCAAGTTAAGCAAACTTTGTTATCACAAGCTAATAAAAATAGCTTGCTTCATATCAATAAAACTTAAACTAATTCACATATTTTTATATTCTTCTGCATTCCAAACTCTCTTACAGCATACCTTTAAATCCAACATCCATTAGCAATTCAACATATTCTAGTTGCCTTTCCGACTTTTACAATGCAAATGGACCATTCAAATTGGCAAAGATCAAGTACTAATAGGATAATGAATTTAAAAAGATTTACATTCTTTGCAAAAAGACTAATTAATGTAAACGTCAGCATCAAATTAGATTAATCTAACCCCATGAAAAGACCAATTGCCATGAACTAACCCAACAAATAGGGCATGTCCCCACTTCATTTCAACTTCAAAATTTAATAAAGGCTTTGATAGATGAAAAGCCCGTCCCTATTTTGTATGGCTGCCATCTAATACTGCCAGGTGTGGCATTTGGTGGTGACAAAATTTTTGAGCCTGCATTCAAGTTGGTCTAGATTTTAGTACTCGAGTTCAGAGAGGTGACTGGGGCAAGTACTCAAGATTGATGGCACATTCCTTCCACAAACTGGGGAGGATTTCTGGCCAGTGCTAGCCGAAGAATTCTCAGTCTGTTGTGATTGTAATGCTGGAAATGATGAGCCACATTTGCTGCTTGGGGAACTTGTTCTCAAGTTGCCACCACCTAGTGCTGATTGGTTGCTTGTGGGTGTTTGTTGCCCTTGGGGTGCTAAGCTTGACTTGGAATGTCTTTCAAAAGATATATCAGTATGGCCTTTTGGGGATCTTACTTCTTGTTGGGAAATATTCTTGATGTTTGAGATGCTAGATGATGAGAGTGATGGCGGCCGGACTTGATTAGTAGGGTTCCTTGCTGAGTTCTTCCATTGGGATTGACTAGAATTGTTGCTTTGGGCTGAGAGCTTCCCAGCGATGGAAGATGAAGGCAAGCAGTTAGTTGTCTGTGCTTTGCTTCGAGCTGCTGCAGCCTGATGCTGTTGCTGCAACATTTGCTGCTTCTGGAGCTGAAGCAGATGCTGTTGCTGGAAATTTTGAGAATTGGCAGCAATTGGGACGTTTGTGGTTATAGCAGTGGATGTTATGGAGCGAGAAGGCCAATCTCCGGTGATTGGGGATGAAACAAAGTTAAGAGTTCTGGCTGAATCGTCAAAAAAAAGCATCTGGGCATTTGTAGCGAATGACTTCCCCAAACCTTGCTTTTTACCCTCATCGTGATTTGATGAACCTCCTCCAGTCTTCACATCAGGTGTCTGGTGAGTCTTCTGTGGTGCAGCCTGAGATGCAGGCACAACCTGGTATCCTCGTCGAGCCACATCTGGGAGGCTCTGAAGGATTGCAGGATTGTGTTGCAAGGAGGAAAAATTAAGGTTTGAAGGTGAATTGCTTCCACTGAAGGAGGCAAATGGCATGGCAAATGCCTGAGGGACGAACTCAACTCCACCCTTCTGCTGTGATTGTTGCTGCTTCTCATTATGAGTTCCACCAGTACAGCCACTGCCAACAGCTGGAGATGGCATCAATGCAAAGTTCAGTGGCTGAAGAGGAACTGAGAAGTTCTGGCCATACCCACTTGTTTGCTTGTGAGAGAGTCGGCTATCCGCAACTGATGGGATTTTTTCCCCACTCATCTCAGACTCAAGCTTGCGATTTTGATTGGATGACGAGACACGCTGCTTTTGAGTCTGTTGTGATTGCATGCCCATTGAGCTTACAAAATTATTACCACTAACTGGCACCCCTTTTGACTGCTGAGAATGCAATTGCTTGTGAGATGATGAAGAGGCACTTGAAACCTTGACATTCTGATGAGCAGCTTGCATTAGAGGTTGAGAGTGAGGCTGTTGTTGATGCTGAAGTTGAGAAGGATGGAAAATTTGAGATGAATAGAAAGAACCGTTAAAGAATGGCAAGGCTTGAGCATGGGTTCCTCCTCTGATTGCAGGTGCAGTTCCAGTAGTAGGGACTGGGAATTGATACCCATTATTTTGTAGTATGGTAAAGTATGGAGTTTCATTGCCTGCCAAATTTGGGAAATTATAGCTCACAGCTGCTGCTGCTGGCAATGCCGCAGAGCTAGCAGGAAGTGCAGTCGTTGAATTACCCGATACTGATGCCCTTTTGGTTGAGGTGGCAGCAGATGTTGAAGGTCCAGGTTGATTTGCTCCTGTTGTTACCACTGCTTGCTGCTTGCTTACAGGAAAGATAAAAGCAGGGGCATGCTACACGTCATAATAAATAGTATCAATAACTTGCCAAAATCATGCCAAGAGAAAAGATTAATATCGAAAATAATGGGAGAGAACACTGGAACCAGAAGAACAATTAACCTTTAGCGCAGAGAACATACCAAAAGATTACCAGCTGGAGCTGGCTGTGGAGCTTGTTGAAGCACAAGCTGCTTTTTTTGTGCTGAGTCCGTAAAATTAAGACCCTCGGAGTTTTTATCTTCCTGAGCAGGAAGCTTTCCATGAATTATGTTTTCTGTTGAGGGTATGGCATTGGGATTGTTGGGTTTGGCCCCATGTAACGAAACAGAACCAGCTCCTGCCGGCCAGAAGAGATTCATATTTGCCAATTGTTGATTCAAGTATATGTTGCGAGCAATGTAACAATGGGTAGTACACCGCTTTGGCCGGGGTTGAGAAAGCATAAACGGGGCAGTCTGGATGTTCCAATTATCCAAATAGCAAATTCAACATCAACCCAGCTATAAAAATGGATAAAGAATAAACTGTTGGGCAGCATGACTAATAACATCATATATACCTGTTGAGCTGTGGATGATCTGGTACTGCTATCCATGGGAATCATTGTTTGAAATGGAGGCATGTATCTGCCAACAAAAAATAAGTTACTTGTTAATCACAGGCAACATTTGCCACATGGAAATTTACAAAAACTAAGTGAAAAACAAAGTAAGGGTGCAGATAGAGTACCCCAGTGGTTGGACAGCATTTGGCCAGCCAGCTACAGAGATTTTTAAAGGAACGGAGCTTGATTCTGCTCATGAAGATTGAAGAAGCACGAGAGAACATCAATATTAGAGAACTAGAATTGAAGTCACAACTCTCAAGTAAAAAGTATTAAATCATTAAATTACCTGTTTTTTCCACTTTATCAATGGTAGGTTTAGTTTGTGGGTGTTGCTGTTTTTGACTCTGCTGTTGTAACTTAACAGAATTATCTTTTCCATTATCTTGATTTGGCTTTTCCAAAACAATCTTCAATTGGAACTTCTCTCCAATTGCCTCTATCTTCTTCTCTTCAACTTCCTCCACCTCTTGTTCCTTCTTCAGAAATATCTCCATCTTTTCTTCATCTTTGATCAAAGATTTCTACACAATATAAAAAGCAAAACATTAAATTTAGAGTTGAAAATTTAGAGATAAAAACATAGATAATTACAAATCTTTGGAGCAGAGTAGCTGTTACTGACCATTTTGACATTGTTAGGCTCAATTGAAGGATCTGATGCAATTCCATTGAAACCGTCCCTTTCATGAGAAGATACCATAGGAGGAGCCTGATGAAAAGGGTACAAGTTTTCTTGAGTAATTGACAATAAATAGCAATAAAAATCTTATCTGGAATGTGACAAGAAAGTACCTCACCATCAGATCAATCTTGAACTTCTCTTCTTTTCCGCTCTCATTCTCCAATGCAATTGAATTCCTGATAATACCCACCAGAAGACCAGAAAGAATATTAAGATTTAATAAAGAATATGAAAATATCATTAAAAGAGAGATAGAGAGAGAGAGAGAAGGCAAAACTTCTTTGATACTCACGCTTTTGTCACAGTCGAATCCTGAAAATCAATATCCATTTTAAGGCACGTAGAGGATTCTTCCTTAGCTGAAATAGATTTATTATCAGTAACAGGACCATCTGCGGTACCTGATCCTTCTTCATTCGATAATTCCGAATCTCCTTGCTCAGTTACCTCTTCCTGTGGCTCCACTATCATGGATGCAACTTTGGGAGCATCCACTTCATGTGAAGCAGAAGTTTCCATCTTGCTGTCAATCTTAATGGATAACGAAACTGAACCATTAGCAACTGGATTTGAAGAATTATCAACCTCAACTTGCTTCTTCTTCAGGGCTGCATGTTAATTAATAAACAGGAACATGAGTCATCAGAAAATGTAAGACAAAGGACAAGACATTCACAATATCCCGATTGAATTCTTTATTAGTACCATCAGGCAAGAGATCTGATGCAGGGTTAGTGCTCTGAGGCATAACTGAAACTGATGATTTAGTATCTTCACTGATGGCCTTAGCATCTTTTGATTCAAGCTTTTGGATGTTATCATCACCATCCGCCTTCTTCGAGTTATGGGATTGTTTCGTTAGCCCAAACAAAACCTCAGCGATTTCAATCTCGATATCCTCTTGTTGAACTGATGAAGATTTGACCACCTTCGGAAGCCGAGTCTTGGGTCCGTTTGGTTTCTGCAGCATACAAAATCCCATAAAATATCAATCTTTCACAATTCCTCCACCGAAGTTTGAATAAAATAAACAAAGCAAAGACCAACCATCTTTTTTCTAACTGAAACATTTAACGATGACGGTGAATAATTAGGTTCAGTGCTCCGACTCGCCGGCCAAGTGGAAGAAGAAGCTTTCTGGTCTTCCCAAAATCCACCATTTCCTGAAAACCAGCTCTCATGTGACCTTTTAACAGAAACTGCAGAAAAAAGAAAAACAAAAACAAACTCACATCATACCAAATCCTCCCAGATTTATTAATTCAATAAATAAAATTCAAAGATATTATCATTTCTCGTACCAGAGCGAGCCTTTCTGGGAACCAAAGCTCCATTAAACTCATCAGCAGCCTCCAAAGCTGGCGCTTGTTTAACGAATTTAGTAGGAGGTAAGCTCTTTTTGCTACTTTGATTTAATACAGAGGAAGAAATTGTATGAGCTGCTCTTCTTTCCTCGATTTCAAATTCTTCTTCATCAGCCACACTTTCTTCTCCTCCTCTCATACGCTTGTTTTGAATCTTATGATAATTCGAAAACTCTCGATCTCTATATCTATCTCTTTGCCGTTCCCTTTCTCGTTTGCTTGCTCGGTTCTGTAACCTCACTGTATCTTGTAACTCTATCCGTACGTCTTCATCTACAACTGAAGAAAAAAAAGAGCATAAGAACAAGAATTAAAGAAAGCCTGTGTAGAAAGAAGCAAGAATCAAAAAGAGGAAAGTTTTGAACCGTGAGATTCTCGAAGACTGGTGCTTCTTCGACGGCGTCTTGACAATCCATTTGCGGCCGCCATGTTTGATCTTCTTGCTTCTCTGCTTCTTTCCATAAGCATCAAACTCACTCACGGCCACCTCCGATCAATACACAATATTATGAAACACCACAAAGTATCAACCTCTTTCTCTGGTGTGGCGTCTCTTTTTTCGCCTGGTTTTGGTATTCCTTTCAAATCTTGTGTGCTCAAAAATCTCATCTCTTTTTTTTCATTTTTTACGCTCTATTTTTTTATATTGGCTCAGACATCTCGATGACGTCTTTAGACTTTTGTTTCACCGTTGGATTTAATATCCATCATCTGACGCTTGTGAAAAAATGGCAGAAACGTCATTATATGATAGAATATAGCCACGGAGCACTAATTTGCAACGTGGCACAATATTTAATCATATCGTTATCGGCTTTCACTAACACGCAGTTTCAGGCGCGTGAAGTCATCCCATTCATTGGGGCCCAGGACGGCATGAAACACCTGTCGACTTCTCATTGCCTGTAGACACAAAGGCAGATATCTTTCTGGCAAAAGTCGACAGAAAAGGCATTGAATAATCACGTGAGGCTTGAGGACGGAAATCGCCCGCTCCCAGTCGGTCAAATTTCGGTATACATTTGTAATCCGACGTGGACATATATCATAACTTTGACGAAAAAACGAGGACGACATCGCAGATCCAACCACCGACCGGTCCGCATAATTAATCTGAATCGGACGGTCCATGATTAATTGGCAGCAAAGTGTACAAAGATCTAGTCGCGATCCCGAAAGTTGCGAGAACGGTGGGCCCAAATCGGTTTGCACTTTGCACTCACACTACATCCCACTATCCTTTGTTAAATTCGGTGACGTCAAATCATCTGCTGTTTTCACTGTTTTGAGAAGGGGATGATAATATGCATGCGGTTCCATTTTGAGTATTTACGGTAACTCGGGGTCTAATATTCTCATATTGGCTGCCATGTGATGTGAGGGTAATTGCAATGGGAGCAAGAGCAGAGAATTTTTACCTTCACAATTGTGGTGACCTTCTCCTCCTTTTTGTTGTATGTCCTTAAGTGACGGGGTGTATATGAAAAATAATGTTTTAAAATTCGGTCATGTCTATCGACCCGAGATAGCGAGCGGGTCAAGAGTTAGTGGTCGGATCAGGATTCAACCGGAATCGATCTAAGGTAGATAATAAATTATTATTTTATTGTGTATTTTATATAAAAATATAATAAAAATAAATAAATTTTCAAAAAAAAAATATAATTAACACTAATTTTAACATTTTTAAAATAAATAAGATTTTTAACCAAAATATAATAATAAATTAATTTTATATTTTAATTTTAATAAAAAAATATTTAATGTCAAAAACTCAGCCGACCCATGACCGGGTCACCAAGTTTTTGGGGGACAGATTTTTGAGGTCACTTGGACCGCCCAGAGGACCGGTCCACGGGTCAACCTGACGGACTAGCCGGGCCGGTCCGGATTTTAAATCAATGCTGAAAAAAGACACACTAACATTTAAATTAGGGTTTCAGTGAAAATTGAAATTACGATAACTTTTGATCGTATATGCCTATGGAAGAATAGGTGTAGTTTGTGGAAATATAAAAATCTACTCTAATTAATACATTTCTAAGCTAGAGTTTCTATAATTAAGTTTCAAACATCCTTAAGTCTAATCAAAAGACACTCTTAGACTAAGCAGGAAATAAACAAACACAAATTAAATAACAAAAGTAAACAAAAAAGAACGTGATTTGTTTATCTCGGGCGGAGATATAAGTGACATCATGCTTCTTAGGGCATTCTGGGCTACTCCAGAGTGTTCTGTAGTATTCCAGTTTAAGTTCGGAGTACTTCCGATATGCTTTGAGTGACATCACTTTGAGGTCAAATTACTTCAGAGTGACTTGACTTCAAATCAAATTTAGTCCGGTCTAGATCAACTCTTGAATAACATGCGAAGTTATTCCAGTTTATAAAGTGGAAAACTCTTTGTAGATAAAAACCACTCGAGATATAAGTTACCACATGAATTCACTATATGAGAAAAACTTGCAGAGATAGTGAAAAGACCTTAAGCAATAATTTTGCTGACTCAATTCCCACTACTGTAATAAGCCGAAGAACTTATCAAGTCTGCACCAAAAAAATCTTCTTCAAAACCTCTGAAGTCTTAGTAAATTAACGATGCGGACTCGCAATACTGGAACTCTAACTATCAATCTCCACCTTATAACTCTGAATGTTATTCCAGTGCGAAGTTATTCCAGAGTTGATCTAGACCGGACTAAATTTGATTTGAAGTCAAGTCACTCTGAAGTAATTTGACCTCAAAGTGACGTCACTCTGAGGTCAAGTTCTAATTTTTCCAGTCAAGTCTCCGTTTACTCGAAGGTCTCTAGATATTAAGGTTGATTTATTCTGGAGTCAAGTTTTTCTCCAGAGTTATTTAAACTGTGGAGATGATCTATAACTCCTCATGTCTACTAATACAATAGTACAAAGACATGTGTCATCTTTCTAGTGGACCTTTATTTGTTTATAGCAGTTCCACTAAAGAAACGTGCTGAGAAAAAATCTTTTTTACATTGACACATGTCATTGGTTACATACCTATTTCTGAGCACTTACAGTTTATAAAGTGGAAAACTCTTTGGAGAGAAAAACCACTTCGGATATATGTTACCATATGAATTCACTATATGAGAAAAACTTACAGAGATAGTGAAAAGACCTTAAGCAATAATTCTGCTGACTTAATTCCCACTACTGTGATAACCCAAAAAACTCTTCGAGCCTGCACCAAACAACCTTCTTTAGAACCTCTGAAGTCTCAATAAATTAACTTCGCGGACTCGCAATACTAGAACTCTGACTACCAATCTCCACCTTATAACTTTGAATGTTTAGGGTATTGGTTAGATTTGTCTTTGTAGGGTTGACGATGGTTGAACGCAGAAAGATCAATCAAAAAGAAGAAGACATAAGATTTGAGTCTTCAAGGATAAGTGCTCTCAATAAGATGGAAACTCAAAGTTTTATTAGGTTTTTCGTATAATGTTTCTAATACTGGTAAAGAGGCTAAGGCTTTCTTTTTATAGGTAGGGTTTTCCAAGCCTTCAAAAACATGCCCAAAATAAGCAGAATACGCAGAGCATTCGAACATAAGTTGAACACGTGACGAACATGTATTGTTCCCCAAACCACATTCAAACATGATAACGAACACAACTCAAACATGAAGACACTGGAAGGTCTGGTTCGAACTCTGTGACGAACGTGACACGAACGCGAGTCATTCGAACACTCTATTGAACACACCTCGGACGTGAATTCTGATATTTTCATCCAATCTCTTCCAAATGTCGTGCAATCATCAACAATTTTTCAAGACTCATTACAACTCAATTGAACATATTTCATTGCGGAATTTGCCAACCAAAACTAGACCTAACAAAAATAATAAGAAAAGTTAGAATCTCTAAGGATTCGGAGAGAAAACAAAGTTCTCTCAACCTAAGCTTTATAATTCTCTCCCTTAAAGTTAGTTACTGGACGTGTCACTCTAACTTTGAGGTGGATTTCATATTCTAATTATCAACCATTGTAAATTAGGATTTACTTATCTTTCTGTATAGTGTAAGAGAATATTCTTTACGTGAACACAATATGTTTATGACACGAACATAATTACAATATTAGTGACACAATTATCTTATTAACATAATTACATGATTAAAAAAACGGGTCGTAAATGACTATTTGTGTCGTTTTGCCTTGTTACATGAATAATATTCGTATCATAATTGAAAAAATATATTGAAATGGTGTGACATAAACAAGACACAATTGATTAATAAAAAAATTTGTGACATGTGTATCGTGTAACCGTATTATGTGACCCATATTAACTAACACCTTTAATAGCTTTGTATATTGTAGTCTCTTGCCCTAAGGAAAAGTTGACGGGAACATTATTTTATGCAATAAATATTCAAATCAAATCAAATCAAAGCATTATTTTAATCATATTCATTTTTTAATGTTGTATTTAAAGTTTTATATTATTTATTTATTTATTTTTCAATCATAAAGTGACAAAAACATGCTTACTTGGCTTTCCAACTCTTCAAAGTTCTAGTACTAAGAAACGAAGAAAGGAATCCACTTTCTCATCAACTTTCGTTAATAAACAAAATAAATAAATAAATTTTAAACGATACCCAATTGTCCTTAAAATCAATTAAGGTTTTTAATTTGACTTTATACTTGGTTTATTATTTTAAAATATTTATTTCAATTACGTGCACAACTAAGACTATATAATATTAATTAATATGAAAGTGGAAGACAACCTCATCCATGCTGAATAAAGATAGCTTATATTTTAATCAAAGGATTTGATGCAAGTTAGGACGTAAAATTTGACTATAAATTTTTTTAAGAAAATTATCATTTAATCGTAAATACAATTTATCATAAAATTATTCTTTTTTCCACTGAAATTTTTAATGTGTTCACTTTCCACTTTTATGAGGTGAAGAACGGATAATTTTTCCTAAATTAAATGAATAATTTGTACATTTTTCCATTTTATCATGTGAAAAAATGAAAAACTTTCAAACTAAAGATAACAAATTTAAAATTTTCGTGATAAATAGTACTTATGCTATCTAACACGTGGAAAATGATAATTTCTCGTTTTTTTATCATTTATTGTATGGGGTAACACTTTAGAAATTAGTCTAAACTCTCTTAAAATTCAGGATAATTTGGAGTCGTTCCTGATATATTGTTACAAATGACAAAAGTAATTTATCAAGTTTTTGATTACCAAAAATATAATCGAATAAAATATATTTTTTTATTAATTTTAGGCACCGTTTGATAGAAAGTATAAGTTAACTTATTAACAATATACTAAGAATATAAATTAATTTATAAATATTACACTGAGAATATAAAATAATTTATAAATTCACCAAATTCTATACGAAATAATAAATTAAAATATAAAGTCAAATTTTCTATCTAGCTACATGTGCTACACTTCAAATTTTCAATGAGTACAAGCAATTCAAAGAAAATGAAATTTATACAGATAAAATCTATGACAAATATAAAATACTATATTTATTTTATTAATATATCGGCGGGGAACATATCACATGGTTGAATAAAACAAAACAAAGATAAAATGAATAATGGTCATTCGATTTTAACCTTTAAAAGTAATATAAATTAATGAAATGGAAAGAAAAATTGTGGCATCTAAGTGTTCATTATTTTTGTCACTAGCTATACTTTTAACAATTTCTAGAAATTTGAAATTAATAAAATATACATAATGGTCATGAAGGTCTCAATATCCTCGAGATTTAATATAATTTTTTATATTTTGAAATCTTTTATTATAATATAATATTATATTAAAAATTAAGCGGGCGATCTAGGGCCGGCTTTATAGCTAATCTTCCTGTTAGTGAGCCTTCTATCAATTTAATTTTTGTGGAATTAAGACTATTATATTGTTTGGGTACTTTTGACATTACATATATTAAAAAAAAAAAAAAAAATACTGAACAACCTCTACTTCTAAGAAGTAAAAAATTAAATTTAAAGTTTTTATTAATAGATGTTAAATATTTTTTTAATATTTAAAATTTCTACTTGAAATAACACTAAAAATTTTAAAAAGATCTTTTGTAAATAAAAAAATTATTTTTGATCGATAGATGAAGGCGGGGAAAAATAGTGAGAACTCATATCTTCAAAAGTCATGAGCTTAATATTTCAGGATCTAGTTAAAAATGAGCTTTTCTTTTCAAGTCCAACAGTGTGTGCCTACACATAAATACTTTTTGTAATTAGAAAATTCCTCCTTTTAATTGCCCTTAGCCATTAAAATATCTTATTTGATTGGTGTTTTTAATTTTCAATTCGATATTCCAAGTTTTTCATTTTCTTTATAGAATTTTTCATTGGCTTATATAGTCTTGCGTATGAAGATTTCATTCTCCATTTGACATTTGTTTATCATTGAATTTCATTTACGTGCATGTTGTACATATGTCATATGTCATGCTGAAATACAAGATTTGGTGTAATTACACATTTTATTATGCATGTGAAACTAAGCTTGCATGTTTAGTTAAGTGGATTGTCATTAAAATCTACTAGCTTTGGATTACGGCGTATTACCTCATGCACTTCGGAGTGTTAATATATGAATCGAGAAGTACCTTTGTACTATACTAATACGTTCCGAAGTAAATTCTCTTCGAAATGAGTCAATTCTAGGTTAGACAGATACCGAAGTGGATTGACCTCAGAGTGATGTCAATTTGAAGTGACATCACTCTAGAGTCATGTCCGAGTTTATTCGGAGGTTGAGTTTCTTCCAAGAATCATCCAGATTCCTCCCATCTACTAATATTGTACATGTAACAGTACCATGACATGTGTCCTCATCCTATTAGACCTTTATCTGTTTGTCAAAGTTTATTTGGGAAAACTTATTAAAGAAGATTCATTCACATTACGCATATAATTTTAAGAAAGGTTATTAACAAAGTGGCTGACTGGTTAGTAAATTTGTGGTTGACTTATTTTGACTATAGGTGATCGGTTTGTCCAACGATAAATATTTTTTAAAAAATTCTAGGACTTTTTGGGGCATTCCAAACATTGGTTCATTTAGGAATCATAATTTTCCGTGGTAGTTTTTTTCTTAAAATAAATAAAACTCCATCATCTACAAAATAAAAATAATATAATATAATAATTCATGCATCAAAACATCACATAAATAATTAGAGATGAAGATTTATGTTTATACCTATTGACAAAATGAGCACATGGATAGCACGCGAGTTGAGGTGGGAAAAAGATTTTATTTTAGAGGTTATTATTATTATTTTTTAATAGATAATGTTGACCGCTGATTTCGGTCTCAGGGGCAATAAGGGTTTTTTACTCCCGAGACAATCCTCCTCCAACTGTGAATTTGTTTTGTTTATGGGAAACCAAAAGCAAATTTGGCAAAAGATAAGTAAATTCACCAATCAACAAAGAGATTTAACGTGGTTCGGTGGATCAGATCCAGCCTACATCCACGGGCACAGAACAGACGATGTTTTATTACCGAAATATATTTCTATGATCTGTTTTGTGTTTTACAAGTCTAATTCTCTCTTGCTCTCTCCTTGATCCCCTCTTACAAGCATGCTTTCCCCTCCTATTTATAATAGCAAAGAAACAGTTTTCCTTTTTCCCATAAGAATTCTTAGTCGAAACTACCTTCACTTCCTTTATCCTATTAGGACACTGACTTATTCAATTTTTCCCCATGAAAGTAGGATAACTTATCTTCCTACCTGTAAAAATAGGATGTCTTATCTTCTGGAGCATATCTCGCCATATTCTCGGTCTTTATGAGGTCGGTCACAATGGTCTTTTGAACTGAAAATGCTGCTACCGATCTGATAATGCCCGACCATCCGGTCTGGAGTGGTCGGTTATCGATCATAAAGTGCTCGTCCCTTTGCTGTTGGCTTTTAGTGATCGGGTCGGCATTAATAATCTTGACCAAGAAGGGAATTACCTTTTTACCCCTGTCGTACTGCTTAAATATCATAGGTCCTGAAAATACCGCCAACATCTGTCCCCTAGTTCTCGGTTCCAACGAGTATACAAGTTGGTGCCGGGAACTATATAAAAAGAATAGTACTCCTGATGGAGTGATGGCTGACCTTTGTGAGGAGAAGTTTGATTGGCCTGTCACCACCACGTCCTCGGTACAACCAAGATGCTCGGTCTGACTTGCCAAAACAAAATCTTTTCACCGCCCTCCTGGAGACTCTCGAGACACGCAACCGTCACATTCATTTAAATGCCCATCAAATCATCTTTAGGGTTTTAACCCAAACCTGACACTTGTCAAGCATCTGCCGGCTTCCCGCCAAAAACAAACAAAATCAGCCATTCATAGCCGACACCGATATACGCCCAATCTCAGTCGTTCATTCAACTCTGACAAATTTCCTCCGAAGCCGACACATGGCGCACATCCGGGGCTCTTTCATGATCTAACGGTCACAAATGCTCCGACGTGACTACAAGAAGATGAAGCGATCACATTGTGTCCATTTGGCAAAATTTTATCAACCGCAAAAAACTCTCCTCTCTTCAACTGCGACCCGTCCGTTTAGTGTGACCAAAGCTTTCAAAGCACTCTTCCAGCCTTCAAAAAGGAATCAAGTAAGTCTCTTGAACGACCTCATTGGTTTATGCTTGTTGTTTTCTTTTTCTTTTCTCTTTCTTCTTTTTGTGTGTGTGTGGAGCATGTCAGGATTTTTGGGATGACGGGTAATAAATTAGAGACACTTCGGTTTGTTCTGGGTTCTGTGTTTTGCTCAATGTTGCTAAGGAGAGATTTATGGCTTGATGAATGTTGTTAGGGCATTTAGAACCCACAGGCTTAGTTTTCCCGGAATCTCAGGGTAACTGTGAAATCCCCGGCCTGTTTTAGAAATTAGCTATAGACTGACCTCCCCCCCTTTTTATTTCTCGGATGTCAGGGATGTCTGACAACAGGTCTTCCTCTGCAAACTCTGCTAGACCTTCGACCCCCATTGTTGAAGAGCTCTCATCGAGCTCGGGGGCACCAAGCATAGAGGACCTCGACACTACACACACCCCTTCCGAAACTGAACAAGATACTTACCATCAGAGAATTCATCGGAATGACCCAGAGCCCGGTGATTTTGACTGCTCGGCTTTGGACATGGATCGGCCATCCAAAATAACTGAAGAAGATCTAGCACTGCTCCGGCAGCGATATGATATTCCGATAGATATTGCCCTTGAAGTCCATTGTCCATTGGATCGTGCTAGTCAACCCGATGAGGGTTCGGTGGCTCTTCTCCCGGCTTTCTTTGAGTATGGACTTCGACTGCCAATTCAACGTTATTTCACATGGATGCTGGCCGATATGGAGATCGCCCCTTGTCAATTAAGCCTGAATAGTTAGAGGATTTTGGCCGGGCTACATGTGATTTGGCGTCAAGCGGGACTCGGCGAACCCTCTCTTGAAGAAGTGAAGAGGTTGTATCGATTGAAGGCCAACCCAAGAACGTACCATGGTTGGTACTACCTTTCTGCTTACGCTGATTCGTCAAACATTGTCGGCAAACTCCCTAACTCCAACAAAAACTTCAAAGATTTATGGTTCTGGGCCACAGGAGATTGGGGACGGGTCCTGAGATCATACGAAGATGAGGTTTCAGTCCCGGACATCTTTAGAGCGGGAGGTTAGGAATCTAATCCTTAGTGTTCCTGCTCTTGATTTTATGATAGGATTCTAACTCCTTTGACTCTTCCCAGCTTGCTGGAGGGACGCTCCCAAGGTCTCCCATCAGGTCCGGGTGCGGGTACGCTGGGCTCAGCGGTACGCCGACCATTGGAAGAAGTTTGTTAATGATGAGGCCTTTGTCGAGTCAGACCTCATTCGGACCGTTCCTCCTAAGGTCCAGGGGCGGATAGGTTGGCTTTGTTAACCTTCTAACCAATCCTCTTGTTTGCTTAGCATGATGACGACTTGAAATCATTCAGATTCTGGACTGACCACTTCTCTGCCCTTTTCCTTTTGCAGGAATGTCGAAGAGACCAAGATACCTTGATCAGCTGTCCGGTGCAACAAAGAAAACCGGCCATGTTGGAGCCGGACCCTCTCGGAAATGGCCAGCAACTGCCGAGGCCAGAAGAGTCAGCCCCGTCAGCTACCCAAAGCTTATCTCCCCCTTCCAGGGCATCACCAACAGTCTCCACCCGACCTGCCAGCCCGTCAAAACCTACTAGAAAAAGGAGGCGTCTGTTCGGGGCAGAGAAGCCGAGCTGACTCGGGAGGTGGAGGAGGAACAGGTCATGAGTAAAAAGCAGGCTGCTCGGAAGGATAAGAAAGTGTCGGAGGGCTCTTCCAAAAAGCTGAAGGGCGCTGTGATTCTGGGTGCTGAAGACCTAGGTCAGGACATCAGGGAGGCCACTTCTCACCTGGTGTCGGCAATTAATGAACTGGCCGAAGCGGTCCCTCCGGCGAAGATTCCGAGATACGAAGATCTCTCTCCCGAGGATGTGGTTACGTTGTTGTGCTCCCAGATGGCCAAGGTAGCCACACTTCCCTTATTCCCATTATGAGTCCATGACTTAGTCTGATTTCTGATTTTCTATTTCTTCTCGGCAGGCGACCTATCTGGCGGCCAAGAACAAGGATCTCCTCCTGAGCCTTTTATCCAAGGGTGGCCAAGCCCAGAGGCTCCAGAATCGACTTACTGAAATAGAGGCCGAGCTGGCCAGTAGAGAAGAAAACATAAAAAAACTGGAGATGGCTGCAGTTGAGGCCCATACAACAAATAAAGCTCTCAGGGCCGCCGCCTCTCTAAAGAGGAAAAACGCTGAGGCTGCCAAGAAGGAATTGGAAGTTGCCCAGGTCGACAACAAGATCTTAAAGGTGGAAGTGTGCATCGTTGAATCCAAACTGAGGGCCAAAGATGAAGAACTGGTACGAGCCCGTGACGAGCTTAATGGGAAGGAAGCTGAGTTAAAGGCCGAGAGGGACGCAATCAGACTTGAGGGGGTCGGGGACTACGCCGAGATTATCCCGATGATATTGCCCAACCTGGATATGGGGCCTATCCACGCGGCCATCCGCTTCTGCAAAGGGAAAATCTCACAGGAGGAGTTTCAAATATGGCTATCCTTTTTCTCCCGAAGAGGTGATGGATCCCGACCCCATTTCGATCGCCCCGGTACCCCCAGCTCATGAAGAGGACCGATCTGAGGCTCCTGCTCCTAAAGAGACCGACCTGAGGCTCCTGCTCCGGCCCCCGAAGCTGTAATTATCGGGGCCTCCCAGGCCGTCAATGTGGAAGCCACTATCCCTCCTCCCGAGGTCGAGCCAATCCATCCGCCGTCCGAGCCTGCCGAGGAAGAAACAATTGCTCATGCGCGGGCTGATCTGTAAGGGGTAACCCAAACGGGGCCCCGTGTAACCCTGAACAAACTTCATTTTCCCTGTAATAACTTTTTACAATAATATTTATATATATATTTTTATGTGTTTCTATTCCACTTTTTTTTTGTCTTTCATAATTTGCTCCGATTGTTTTTCTGCAAATGATCACTCGAGGCCCGGCCGTGAGGGGACTACCCGAGCCGGAAATAAGATCATGCAGTGAAACGAAACCCGACTCCGAGCTAAGAGAAACACTTGGTGGCTCTGGGGGAATGTTACATCCCCGATCCGGAAAGACAGACTCGGTGGGACGTACCCCGACCCCGAGCTGAGAGAAACACTTGGCTCTGGGGGAATGTTACGTCCCCAGTCTGAAAAGATAGACTCGGTGGGACGTAACCCGACCCCGAGCTGAGAGAAACACTTGGTGGCTCTGGGGGAATGTTACGTCCCCAGTCCGAAAAGATAGACTCGGTGGGACGTAACCCGACCCTGAGCTGAGAGAAACATTTGGTGGCTCTGGGGGAATGTTACGTCCCCAGTCCGAAAAGATAGACTCGGTGGGACGTAACCCGACCCCGAGCTGAGAGAAACACTTGGCTCTGGGAGAATGTTACGTCCCCAGTCTGAAAAGATAGACTCGGTGGGACGTAATCCGACCCCGAGCTGAGAGAAACACTTGGCTCTTGGGGAATGTTACGTCCCCAGTCCGAAAAGATAGACTCGGTGGGACGTAACCCGAGCTGATAGAAGACATAATGGCCTCGATGGAACGAATCCAGCCCCGAGCTGAATAACCAAGTGGCCTCGGCAGAACGAATCCAGCCCCGAGCTGACTAATTCTTTGGACTTTATTCAGAAGGGAAGTGAATCAACCTTTGAAGCCCTATAGGATTTGGCATGGGCGTCCCCTTACCAGACCAGCGATAAACAAAAAACAAAACTTTTAGAAAATAAAATCAAAAAATGGGGGTGACTTAACACTTATCCCAAAGCAACAGTACAGATGCCTCAAAACAGCGTCCTGTCCGAGGTCTCCAAAACACAGTTCTAAATTTTTCAATTTAGAGTCCTGGCGAACCAAGATTTGGATCAAATAGTGTTTAAAATGGTAATGGCACATTCCTCTATACGTCAGGTCATTATGGAGTCTGCGTTTTGTTCGATGGCTCCTCCTTACAACGCTGGAGCAGGCATACGCCACGAGGGTACAATCCCTCCATGTATTATGCTTCTCACAGACCCGAATGACCAAATAGGTAGGGATCAAAGAGTGTCCGAAACATTAAGGGCATGCTCCTCCTTATATTCGGTAACACTGGAGCAAGCAAACGCCATGAGGGCATAATCTCTCCTCGTGCTATGCTTCTCACGGATCCGAATGACCAAATAGGTATGGATCAAAGAGTGTCTGAAATATTAAGGGCATGCTCCTCCTTATGTTCGGTAACACTGGAGCAAGCAAACGTCACGAGGGCATAATCCATCCTCGTGCTATGCTTCTTACGGATCCGAATGACCAAATAGGTAGGGATCAAAGAGTGTCTGAAAAGTTAAGGGTACGCTCCTTCTTATGTTCGGTAACACTGGAGCAAGAAAACGCCATGAGGGCATAATCCCTCCTCGTTTTCCAACAAAACGAACTTTCTGGCTATTTCCAGAGCGGTGGCATAATCTGGTGTATCTTGGATCCTCAAGTGGGTCCACAGCTTTCCGATCTTTAAGGATCTCTTCAGACTCTCCAAGGCCTCGAGCGACTCATATCCCCCGACCTCAAGCATCATGCTATGGTACCGCTCAATGAAAGCCTTCAGGGGTTCATCATCCCCATGTTTCATGAGCCTCAATTCCCCAATTTTATTCTTTGGGACGCAGGCCCCTTTGAAGTGCCGAACAAATGACTTCCTGAGTTGCGCAAAGCTTCTGATGCTCCCTAGGGCTAGACTTCTGAACCATAGAATGGCAGATCCCCCCAAGGTTATGGGGAATACTTTGCAAATGGCATCCCCTACTACTCCTTGGACCTCCATCAATAGGACAAAACTCTCAATATGGGATTTTGGATCAGTGTGGCCTTTGTAGGGCGTCATGGACGGGATGTTGAATCGTCTTGGGAAATTTACTGACCTTATTTCTTCTGTGAAGGGAGGTTCAACCTCGCTGTCCCGAGCATCTCCCGTGTCAGTTTTGAGGTTCACTCCCCACTTGGCCATTTCTTTTCTTAACCAAGATTTTATATTGCCATCTGTGTTACCGTGCCGCCTCATGTGGCCTTCTTTGCGTCTGTCACCCCAGGTGCGGCGTTCCTCATGACTTGAGATTTCCCGTCCAGTTTAAACATCCTTCCTATCTCCCCTTCTGGTGTCGCGGGGGCCATCATAGGAAGAATCTGGCGACTGTCTCCCATCTTCTTCTTCCCACGTATCCTTCGTTTGTAAATCTTTTTCTACCACTACGGACCTCATCCCGTAGGGACCCTTCCTCCTAGGTTCATCGTCATCACTCACATCTGCAACCCTTTTTCCTTCCGCTATTTCGCCTTACCTCCGACTGGTTCCGGCTTCAAGTCTCTCATTATTCGTCTCTTCCATCCTCTCCAGTCTGTTCATCATGGATTTCAAAAGGATTTGATTTTTCTCCCTATCTTTCCTTATATTTTCCTTCATCTTCTCCATCCATTCCGCTGTTGAACTCCCCAACGACCGGTGATTTCCACCTTCTGCCATCGTCTTACCACGCGAGCTGCTTTTCATTGAATCCCCACAGACGACGCCAACTGTTGACGGCTGATTTCGGTCTCAAGGGCAATAATGGTTTTTTACTCCCGAGACAATCCTCCTCCAACTGTGAATTTGTTTTGTTTATGGGAAACCAAAAGCAAATTTGGCAAAAAATAAGTAAATTCACCAATCAACAAAGAGATTTAACGTGGTTCGGCGGATCAAATCCAGACTACATTCACGGGCACAGAACGGACGATGTTTTATTACCGAAATATGTTTCTCTAATCTGTTTTGTGTTTTACAAGTCTAATTCTCTCTTGCTCTCTCCTTGATCCCCTCTTACAAGCACGCTTCCCCCTCCTATTTATAATAGCAAAGAAATAATTTTCCTTTTCCCATAAGAATTCTTAGTCGAAACTACCTTCACTTCCTTTATCCTATTAGGACACTGACTTATTCAAATTTTCCCATGAAAGTAGGATAATTTATCTTCTTACCGGTAAAAATAGGATGTCTTATCTTTTGGAGCATATCTCGCAATATTCTCGGTCTTCATGAGGTCGGTCACAATGGTTTTTTGAACTGAGAATGCTGCTACCGATCTGATAATGCCCGACCATCCGGTCTGGAGTGGTCGGTTACCGATCATAAAGTGCTCGTTGTAGGCATTGCATTTTTGCATGTGAAACCCGATGATGAGTCTCAGTTGGAGGCACTACCTTTTAAGTCACGGAAGCCGCGGGAAACGGACGTCGGAAGGGGAAATTCAGGATGAGTATGCTATCAAAGTCGTCACGTGTTCACTGTTTCCGTTCGTGCTGCGTTCTTAAACGCGTTCGAACGTCAGGCAGATTGCGGGCGTTCATGTCGCGTTCGAATTGGCGTTCGAACGGTATCGGTATTTCTGGTTTTGCTGTTAGCCTCATGACCCAAGCCCAAGCCCACTTAAAACACACACAAATTAAATTAAATATTAAGTTAAATATTAATTAGATAATGTAATAAAATAAAATAATTAATTAAGTCATATACCAAATTAAATAAAACAAATAAAATCTAAATAATCCCCTACCAAAATAAATAAAGTATTTACCAAACATAAAATAAGTATATGCCTAATATAAACTAATCAAATATAATCATTCCTAACTAGATAATATATTTACCAATCTAAAATATATTGTATTCTTAATCTAAACCAATCAAATATTCAACCTTCCTAATTCACCAAAATTTGTCCCCCAATCAAACATATATTTTCCTTTTGTGACACTAATTAGATATCACAAATCCCTATCCATGCAAACCCTAATTGACAACTATAAAACACACACTAAATCAACCCTAAGGGTCTCTCATTCACACTCCTCTCTAATTCACGGCCAAAAGACACGACAATTACAAACAAAAAAAGGAAAACATATAAAATAACCCTAAACTTGACAGCCCCTCACGGAGGTCACTCATCTTCACTCAACATAGTTTCACGCCACAATCAGCCTTGCACACTCCACAGCCCCATTCAGCATGTTGCCTCTCTTCATTCAACACAATATGCCTTCAACAAGTACCCACCAAATTACCAACTCACGTAAGCCCTTCATTGCCTTGATTCACGTACAATAAACGACCCCTCACATCACCTCACGTCCCTGACCATAAACACTCCACTCAACACCAAGAATCAGCCTTTCATCAATCCTTCAACACGCCCAATTTCCCTTCCTTCACACTGCCCATATTAGCAGCTTATTCACTCACCCAACTGCACTCAAAGCCACGCCAAAACAGCCCCAAAACACATCCCCACTGCACGCCAAAAAAAAAAACAGCCCCAAACGCCCTCTGAAACTGCCGCATATTACCCTCACAAACACTCCTAAAACAGTCCCCCAAAAACTACAGAAAATAGTCCCCAAACTGCCGCAAAACACCACTGAAAACCGCACAAAACAGTCACCCAAAAACTACACTTAAAGCCCACAAAAAACACCCAAAACAGTCCCCTATACACCTGAAACCGTGACCAATAATACGGTAGCGAAACCGCGAGGAAACAGCAGTAAAACGAAGTCAAAACAGTAGCTTGAGCAGTGAAACAGCGAGGTAAAACGCAAACCAGTGAACCATAAAAGTTACGGTGTGATAGCCCTTCCGACGGCCGTGACACGCGAGTTCGAAAGTCGACATAAAAGGTTAGACCTGAGGGTATTTTCCACATTCGTATTCTGTTTTATTTGTATTATTTATTGAGTATTGCTTGCATGATTGTTATGTTGAAATGCATGTTGTGGCCCTTGAGTAGATAAATATGCATGGATTATGAGATATTGTATGTTGTGGCTTTGGAATAAAATGAAAGATGTGTCAACTCTCACGGTATATCGGATGGAAACCCGGACATAAATTTCATAGCCGATTCCGAATGGACGGTAGTATGATCTATACTCGGGATACAACTCCACGTACCGCTTGAGTAAATGACACTTTCTTTTGTCTTATATTGCTTTGATTTATTTATTTTTCGTCATTTGAATTCTGCATGTTACTTTTGTATGCGTGATTCAATCGAGCGCATGGGCTTAGTAAGTGCGATGAAAGGTCCCATACTTGGAGGGGTTAAAATCCTTTACCACGATGCTTTGTCGCGCCGGTTGATGTGTGTTCGGTTGAATGCAAGATACGTTCAATCGGGCATACTAAGTTTGATATTATTTTTTTTTTAATTCTTTGTATGCATGATTCAATCGAGCGCATGGGCTTAGTAAGTGCGATGAAAGGTCCCCTATTTGGAGGGGTTAAAATCCTTTACCACGATGCTTTGCCGCGCCGGTTGATGTGTGTTCGGTTGAATGCAAGATACGTTCAATCGGGCATACTAAGTTTGATATTATTGTTTTTTAATTCTTTGTATGCATGATTCAATCGAGCGCATGGGCTTAGTAAGTGCGATGAAAGGTCCCCTATTTGGGGGGGGTTAAAACCCTTTACCACGATACTTTGCCGCACCGGTTGATGTGTGTTCGGTTGAATGCAAGATACGTTCAACCGGGCATACTAAGTTTGATATTATTGTTTTTTAATTCTTTGTATGCATGATTCAATTGAGTGCATGGGCTTAGTAAGTGCGATGAAATGTCCCCTATTTGGAGGGGTTAAAACCCTTTTACCACGATGCTTTGCCGCGCCGATTGGTGTATACTCGATTGGATTCGAGATGAGTTCAATCAGATACGTGAGGTCCCACATTATGGATTCGTTTGTCTATGAATGTGTTGCATGCATCAGGTCTGGTTCCGTTCGAACGCGTTCTCGAACGCCACACGAACGTGAACCTTCTATTTACCGTTCGAACGCTTTCTCAAACGCTACGTGAACGCGCACGCATTTTTTTAGTGTTTCATGCATCAGGTCTGGCTCCGTTCGAACGCGTTCTCGAACGCTATACGAATGCGAACCTTCTGTTTACCGTTCGAACGCGTTCTCGAACGCTACGCGAACGCGCACCCACTGAACTGAGTCTTTTTCATCAGATTTCATACATAATTGTTCCTAGTAGCTATCCCTTCGTATGATGAATCTGATTGCTTCTCTGTGTTACGTAAGATTGTGTAGGTATCATTCATCTGTATTCCTCACATGTATGAGTACAATGTGTTTAACGTATTACAATTCATATATCCATGTCGTGATAGCATTTGAGTATTATTTCTTGTGGTATATCGGATGGAAACCCAGACATAAATTCCGTAGCCGATTCCGAATGGACGGTAGTGCGGTCTGTACTTGGGATACAAGTCCACGTACCACTTGGAAAAGTGCTCACATGTGTGTTTATGTCCATATTAGTTATCTTCTTTTGCACCACGTCATAGCATGCTCACTTTAATGCCTAATTGCATCCTTAAGTGTCTTTTTGCATTATGTACTTAGTTGACTCTTTTATTTGTGCATGGACATGTAATGACTATTTGTTTATGATATGTCTATGAAATCACGTGTTCGCCATTATTTGATTCGCCTTTATGTGTGCTTGTGTGGTTAGTGTGTGCTTGTGTTTCCATGAATACAATATGCCAATGAAGTTGTATGTTCGTTACTACTTTGATGTACTTTCAAGCATGCAATCTTAGATGTGAAATATATACAAATTTAGGTGTAAGTTTTATTTTTGTGCATGTGGATTTAGAAGTATGATACTCTTGGAAATAAGTGTTACTTAAGCTTGATTAAATTATTACACAAAACATTTCATTACAAGTGACATAAGTAAGGGACCATTCCGAACCCAACGGTTTGAGGTCTTCCCTTGCGAGGGGTGAGTGCGGCCTTAAATCTCATTTTCCCGGTTCACACCGGGTGGCGACTCCATTATTCTCCGGTTTAGTCCCCCGCGGGCTACTCCGTACTCCCAACCGGGCCGCGAGCCCGGGACAGCATCTGTCGCCCAGTTTCTGTGTCCCACAGTCTGGCGACTCCACTGGGGATAGAGAATCGGCCCTGAAATATTGTCTTTTGTAATGTTTGGATTTATGTTCTAATTGGCTGTGTCTATAGTGGATGAAATGGGGTTTAATCAAAGGCATTTTTGAGGCTAGGTAATGGTTTGGTGTCTTCCTTCATTCACTACCTTTCTAGAAGGAAAAGCTGTGAAGGCACATATATAGCCATCTACTCGTAGCCTATTGTGATGGACTAATTTGGAGGACTCGTTGTTTATTCCTGACACCAAGCGATAAGAGCCTAAGAGGCTTGGGTATTTAAGTGAGCCTCGCTCCACCCTCCCTCTGGGGAATCTACGACGGGAAATCCATTTGGCAGTCAGTCACACATCATAGCTCATTGGCACGTACCTTAGTGTATAAAAAAGGGTGCGCTCACTTGGTCGCTCGAACCCTTGATTGAGGAGACCTAGTTGTGGGCCATCCTTCGCCGATGAGAGCCTTTGTCTACACTCTTGTGAACCCACCCATAGACCGAGATTGTACGGTTAAAGTAACAATTATTTCCTTGAGTATGTGCTTGTGGACCATCCTCATTTGGATGCAGTTGGACCATTGTCAGAAATGCGGACTTGCTGGGCCATTTAAACTGGGGCGAGTTCGTACCTTATGACCATTGGGCCCAAAGCTTCTGAAATGTTGATGGGCCATTCTATAGAAATTATTGTTTTATGTTTGCATTATCTTTCTTTTATGCTTGTGTTTGGGAACATCGCCGTTTGAATCCATTTGGACCATTTGTCATGGGATATGGGCTTGTTGAGCCATTTAAACTGGGACAAGAACGTACCTTATGACGATTGGGCCAAAGGCTTCTAAATGTTGATGGGCCATTTTGTGTTTGTGTTCGGAACATTACCATTTGGATTTAGTTGGGCTCCTTGCCATGAGATGTGAACTCGTTGGGCCATTTAAACTGGGGCGAGTTCACTCCTATGATATTTAGCCCAAAGGCTTCTAAAATGATAATGGGCCGATTTGTTTGAAAATTTTAATCGATTTAGTATGTTCTATATGTTACATGCATCTCATGCACCTCATACATACATATATCCTGTTAACACCCTCTATGTCTCAAAAAGACATCATAGATACCGTTTGGGTTAGAGAAGGAACAAGGCTCATTAAAAGAACAGTAACAGTCATGAGTGAATCTGGCAATGAGGTATCCTGTATGGATCAGTTAGAGAACGGTCTCGCCAAGGTCACTGAACAGTTGCAAGCTTTGACTACTGCTATGGCTGGTATAGCTGGGTCTCGTGCCGGGGTTAATTCCGGGGATGTGAGGCAAGAGGAACCTCCGAATAGATTGGGGGATGATATCCCCACTTTTGATGATGATACGGCAGAGTATGCAGCAGGCAAAGTATCTGGGTCTTAGGCAGAGTTACAGAAACTTCGGGATCAGGTTGAGTCAGTTACCCGCAAGATGAGGGGTAAGAATGAGGACTTGCTGGATTATGACACACTGACTTTCGAGGAACAGTTGCCGGCACAGTTCAAGATGCCTGATATGGCTAAGTTTAACGGGAATGGGGATCCAAGGGTGCATCTCCGGCAGTTTGTATCAGTCATGAGTTCAGTTGGCTTATCTCAGCGCCAAGTGCAGAAAATGTTTGGAATGTCGCTCGAGGGAGCTCCCGTGGTGTGGTACCACAGTTTGGAGAAGAAAGTGAAGGAAGATTGGAGGGAGTTGGCTGATGCCTTCCTGAAACAGTATGTCACTGACCTAGAGATCGATCTGTCACTCCGTGATCTAGAGAATTAAGCAGAAATCGGAGGAGAGTTTTAAGGAGTATGTGGACCGGTGGAGGAGTCAGTTGTTGAAGATGCAGACTAGGCCTTCGGAGAAGGATCAGATTAAGATGATCATCAAGGGCATTAAGCCCTCGATCTATGGCAAGTTGAGGAGGATGACTTCAATGATTGCGGATTTCCGACAGTTGAGGGAAACTGTCATGGATATTGAGGAAGAAGAGGCTGAAAACAGAAAGTTTTATGGCCAGAATAGAAAGAATTTTGGGGGACATCCTGAAGCCAAGTCTTCCAGTGCTGAGGTCACTGCCATCAGGAACATACGTTTCTCCAACTTGGGTAGACCTCTATCAAAGGTGTTTGAGAAATTGAAGATGCAAGGACTCCTGAAACCCTTGGAACCTAAACCACTCCCCAGCCCTGTGCCGCACTACCTTGACTTAAACTTATTCTGTTATTTTCACCAGCAAAATGGTCACGAAACTGACAACTGCCCCCGCCTTAGGCATAAGATCCAAGACCTGATTGACACCCACAAAATACCTGACCCAGAAAGAGAGCAACCCAGCACACACAGGAATCCTCTACCAAATTACCACTCCGTCCCACCACCATGATCAACTTTGGCTTGCCTGAAACCTTTGTCCTCCAAACCCTCAACCACCAAGCTTCTCACATGGGGATAAGGGATAATAACAATGAAGAACCAGAGGCTGAGGAAGAAGGCACTGCTGTTTCTCCAAGTTTATCCTGCATTTTTAATAAAGACATTGATTTTGTTTGCTTGTTCGAACCATTTCTCAACAATAATAAAGAAGTTCATTTCGCTTACTTGCCTGAATCTCCACTTCTCAACTTGCAACATGAGTGCATGTGACAAAAGCATTCAATCTTGGTACTATGATACTCAGAACGTAGGGAATCCTCAGAAGAAGCAAGCAGAAAAGATAAGTTGGCCATTCAGAAATTGGGAAATGAAGACAGTGAGACTGTTAGACTTGGAAAGGAAATGAGTTCACAGAACCAATTAGTGTGGACAGATTGAAGCAGTACTTTGCCTAAGGAAGAGAAGACCGAGCTGTCACTAAGGGAATTGACCGAAGACCTAACCCAACGGGGTAGGAAACTCATGCATACATGCATACACGTAACACATTTTGCATCCTTTTTGTGTTTGTTTTGTTTTATGTTAACAGGTTTCGAAGAAAGAAAGAGAGAAAGCAGCAAAGGCAAGCTAGTCAGAAACAGCAACAGTACGGTTTCAGGAACGAATCCAGGGAATGAATCTCTCAGAATTTGGAATGAATCCAGGGAATGAATCTCTCAGAGTTTGGAATGAATCCAGGGAATGAATCTCTCAGAATTTGGAATGAATCCAGGGAATGAATCTCTCAGAATTTGGAATGAATCCAGGGAATGAATCTCTCAGAATTTAGAACGAATCCAGGGAATGAATCTCTCAAGAATTTGGAATGAATCCAGGGAATGAATCTCTCAGAGTTTGGAATGAATCCAGGGAATGAATCTCTCAGAATTTGGAATGAATCCAGGGAATGAATCTCTCAGAATTTGGAATGAATCCAGGGAATTAATCTCTCAGAATTTGGAACGAATCTCTCAGAATTTTGGAACGAATCCAAGGAATGAATCTCTCAGAATTTTGGAATGAATCCGGGAATGGATCCCAGGGTCGAGGCCCACGTCAGCAGAATTTTGGAAGGAATCCGGGAATGAATCCCAGGGCCGAGGCCCACATCAGTAGAGTTTTGGAATGAATCCCAGGAAGGAATCTAGGAATGAATCCTAAAGCCGAGGCCCACATCATCAGTTTTTTTTTTTTTGAATGAATCCTAGCCCGCACCGTCAGAATTTTGGAATGAATCCAGGAATGAATCTTAGGGCGAGGCCCATGCCAGCTTGGGGGCGAGGCCCTACATCATTTCAGCTTGGGGGCGAGGCCCATATCGACTTGGGAGCGAGGCTCCACACCATATCAGCTTGGAAGGGCGAAGCCATATCAGCTTGAGGGCGAGGCCCACATCGTCAGCAGTTTTGGGGACGCGTCCCAGGATCGAGGTCCACCGCAGCACCAACTCAGATCGAGGTAGCAGACGAGCCAGGTAAGTGAAAATGCATTGCATAACTTTGATAGGATTGTTCAAAGTCACACACTGCACAAGTCCCATCAAAGTGGGGGCGACTGTAGGCATTGCATTTTTGCATGTGAAACCCGATGATGAGTCTCAGTTGGAGGCACTGCCTTTTAAGTCACGGAAGCCGCGGGAAACGGACGTCGGAAGGGGAAATTCAGGATGAGTATGCTATCAAATTCGTCACGTGTTCACTGTTTCCGTTCGTGCTGCGTTCTTAAACGCGTTCGAACGTCAGGCAGATTGCGGGCGTTCGTGTCGCGTTCGAATTGACGTTCGAACGGTATCAGTATTTTTGGTTTTGCTGTTAGCCTCATGACCCAAGCCCAAGCCCACTTAAAACACACCCAAATTAAATTAAATATTAAGTTAAATATTAATTAGATAATGTAATTAAATAAAATAATTAATTAAGTCATATACCAAATTAAATAAAACAAATAAAATCTAAATAATCCCCTACCAAAATAAATAAAGTATTTACCAAACATAAAATAAGTATATGCCTAATATAAACTAATCAAATATAATCATTCCTAACTAGATAATATATTTACCAATCTGAAATATATTGTATTCCTAATCTAAACCAATCAAATATTCAACCTTCCTAATTCACCAAAATTTGTCCCCCAATCAAACATATATTTTCCATTTGTGACACTAATTAGATATCACAAATCCCTATCCATGCAAACCCTAATTGACAACTATAAAACACACACTAAATCAACCCTAAGGGTCTCTCATTCACACTCCTCTCTGATTCACGGCCAAAAGACACGACAATTACAAACAAAAAAAGAAAAACATATAAAATAACCCTAAACTTGACAGCCCCTCACGGAGGTCACTCATCTTCACTCAACATAGCTTCACGCCACAATCAGCACACTCCCCAACCATATTCAGCACGTTGCCTCTCTTCATTCAACACAATCTGCCTTCAACACGTACCCACCAAATTACCAACTCACGAAGCCCTTCACTGTCTTGATTCACGTACAATAAACGACCTCTCACATCGCCTCACGTCCCTGACCATAAACACTCCACTCAACACCAAGAATCAGCCTTTCATCAATCCTTCAACACGCCCATTTCCCTTCCTTCACACTGCCCATATTAGCAGCTTATTCACTCACCCAACTGCACTCAAAGCCACGCCAAAACAGCCCCAAAACACAGCCCCACTGCACGCCAAAAAAAAAAACAGCCCCAACGCCCTCTGAAACTGCCGCATATTACCCTCACAAACACTCCTAAAATAGTCCCCAAAAACTACAGAAAACAGTCCCCAAACTGCCGCAAAACACCACTGAAAACCGCACAAAACAGTCACCCAAAAACTGCACTTAAAGCCCACAAAAAACACCCAAAACAGTCCCCTATACACCTGAAACCGTGACCAATAATACGGCAGCGAAACCGCGAGGAAACAGCAGCAAAACGAAGTCAAAACAGTAGCTTGAGCAGTGAAACAGCGAGGTAAAACGCAAACCAGTGAACCAGAAAAGTTACGGTGTGATAGCCCTTCCGACGGCCGTGAAACGCGAGTTCGAAAGTCGACATAAAAGGTTAGACCTGAGGGTATTTTCCACATTCGTTTTCTGTTTTATTTGTATTATTTATTGAGTATTGCTTGCATGATTGTTATGTTGAAATGCATGTTGTGGCCCTTAAGTAGATAAATATGCATGGATTATGAGATATTGTATGTTGTGGCTTTGGAATAAAATGAAAGATGTGTCAACTTTCGCGGTATATCGGATGGAAACCCGGACATAAATTTCATAGCCGATTCCGAATGGACGGTAGTATGATCTGTACTCGAGATACAACTCCACGTACCGCTTGAGTAAATGACACTTTCTTTTGTCTTATATTGCTTTGATTTATTTATTTTTCGTCATTTGAATTCTGCATGTTACTTTTGTATGCGTGATTCAATCGAGCGCATGGGCTTAGTAAGTGCGATGAAAGGTCCCCTACTTGGAGGGGTTAAAATCCTTTACCACGATGCTTTACCGCGCCGGTTGATGTGTGTTCGGTTGAATGCAAGATACGTTCAATCGGGCATACTAAGTTTGATATTATTGTTTTTTTAATTCTTTGTATGCATGATTCAATCGAGCGCATGGGCTTAGTAAGTGCGATGAAAGGTCCCCTATTTGGAGGGGTTAAAATCCTTTACCACGATTTTTGCCGCGCCGGTTGATGTGTGTTCGGTTGAATGCAAGATACGTTCAATCGGGCATACTAAGTTTGATATTATTATTTTTTAATTCTTTGTATGCATGATTCAATCGAGCGCATGGGCTTAGTAAGTGCGATGAAAGGTCCCCTATTTGGGGGGGTTAAAATCCTTTACCACGATGATTTGCCGCACCGGTTGATGTGTGTTCGGTTGAATGCAAGATACGTTCAACCGGGCATACTAAGTTTGATATTATTGTTTTTTAATTCTTTGTATACATGATTCAATTGAGTGCATGGGCTTAGTAAGTGCGATGAAAGGTCCCCTATTTGGAGGGGTTAAAACCATTTACCACGATGATTTGCCGCGCCGATTGGTGTATACTCGATTGGATGCGAGATGAGTTCAATCGGATACGTGAGGTCCCACATTGTGGATTCGTTTGTCTATGAATGTGTTGCATGCATCAGGTCTGGTTCCGTTCGAACGCGTTCTCGAACGCCACACGAACGTGAACCTTCTGTTTACCGTTCGAACGCGTTCTCAAACGCTACGCGAACGCGCACGCATTTTTTTAGTGTTTCATGCATCAGGTCTGGCTCCGTTCGAACGCGTTCTTGAACGCTATACGAACGCGAACCTTCTGTTTACCCTTTCGAACGCGTTCTCGAACGCTACGCGAACGCGCACCCACTGAACTGAGTCCTTTTCATCAGATTTCATACATAATTGTTCCTAGTAGCTATCCCTTCGTATGATGAATCTGATTGCTTCTCTGTGTTACGCAAGATTGTGTAGGTATCATTCATCTGTATTCCTCACATGTATGAGTACAATGTGTTTAACGTATTACAATTCATATATCCATGTCGTGATAGCATTTGAGTATTATTTCTTGTGGTATATCGGATGGAAACCCAGACATAAATTCCGTAGCCGATTCCGAATGGACGGTAGTGCGGTGTGTACTTGGGATACAATTTCACGTACCACTTGGAAAAGTGCTCACATGTGTGTTTATGTCCATATTAGTTATCTTCTTTTGCACCACGTCATAGCATGCTCACTTTAATGCCTAATTGCATCCTTAAGTGTCTTTTTGCATTATGTACTTAGTTGACTCTTTTATTTGTGCATGGACATGTAATGACTATTTGTTTATGATATGTCTATGAAATCACGTGTTCGCCATTATTTGATTCGCCTTTATGTGTGCTTGTGTGGTTAGTGTGTGCTTGTGTTTCCATGAATACAATATGCCAATGAAGTTGTATGTTCGTTGCTACTTTGATGTACTTTCAAGCATGCAATCTTAGATGTGAAATATATGCAAATTTAGGTGTAAGTTTTATTTTTGTGCATGTGGATTTAGAAGCATGATACTCTTGGAAATAAGTGTTACTTAAGCTTGATTAAATTATTACACGAATCCTTTCATTACAAGTGACATAAGTAAGGGACCATTCCGAACCCAACGGTTTGAGGTCTTCCCTTGCGAGGGGTGAGTGCGGCCTTAAATCTCATTTTCCCGGTTCACACCGGGTGGCGACTCCATTATTCTCCGGTTTAGTCCCTCGCGGGCTACTCCGTACTCCCAACCGGGCCGCGAGCCCGGGACAGCATCCGTCGCCCAGTTTCTGTGTCCCACACTCGTCCCCTTGCTGTTGGCTTTTAGTGGTCGGGTCGGCATTAATAATCTTGACCAAGAAGGAAATTACCTTTTTACCCCTACCGTACTGCTTAAATATCATAGGGCCTGAAAATACCGCCAACAGATAATATTATTTGATTAATTTTTTTGTAAAGAAAATAGACAAACTTATGGAATCGGACTTGGACTTGGCATGTTTATTCCTGGTGCCGCTTAGGCATGCATCTTATATAAGGGATGCATAGGATTTCTGTAAAACCGATATTTCAGAAATGTTTAAAATATGTATTCAAGTTTCAAAAATTCAAAAAATTACGTTAAACTCCTGATCAAAACACAAACACCGTATGAAAAACAAGAAGAATTTGAACCACGAATGGTCAAATTCAAAGCTCAAGGAAGAAAAGTTAGGCTTTGATCATTTTTGATGCATCCGAGTCATTTTTACCGGTTAAAATTGAACCGATTCGTCAATTTTAACCGATTTTTTTTAAAGGTTGATTTTTTTTTTTATTTAGCCAGACCGGACTCACAGTCGATTCCCGATTCGACTCTGCCCATTGTGTATTTCTCTTTATCTCGCTCTCCCAACTCCATACTTACGGATAGGCCACCTCAATGCAAACTACCATTTATGTGCAACTAGATACGATAATTGATGGTGACACAGAGACTAATCTTATGCTGGTTTTTGAATTGTGATAAAGAAATTTATCCTAAATTCTTTATTAAACAGCTCGAGATAACGATCAAGAATCGATATTGTTTATAGCCAAAAATAAAAATTCGAAACGAAAAATCATCCCCATTTTCAGTTCGATTTTTTATTCAAGATAAAATAATCTCAAATCGAATAATACAGAATCCCGAATTCGAATAAGATTTGAGATTTTTTACCAACCAATGCAATCAACTTATTTAATAAAATGATTAGAAAAATACAAGGGATAAAACAAATTGTGAGCCTATACAATGTCGTAATTCAGTTGTCAATTTTGAAATTTCAATTAGGTAACCAACCTCATACACCGAATAAAATAATCGTTCTCAATGCAACTTTTAAGCTTTTGGGATATGGGGGAACATTGAATTTTTCATGATTTTAGCCTTGTAGGGTTAGGTTTAAATCATTGAAATTGGGCCCTGAGAACAAATTAAACATTTACAGAATTGGGTCTCCATCTCTTGTTCACATGAAGAGGTATGGAACAAAACTATATATATATATATATGAGGTATATTGAAAGAGTATATATTCAGCGATGAAAATTTTATTTTATTGGATTGATTAAATAAGAAAAGACAAAAGAAAATAATGTTTAGAATATATTGAGATTATCTATAAATTGAGATTAAAAAAACAAAAAAACCACAAAAATGCGTTTGTTTGCATGAAGCTTTGGCGGGGTGACTTGCATACTACTTAAAGAGCAATGATTTTTGATGATGGAATCGATATATTAAAGAAAGCAGCTGATTTTAGTCATGTCTCAGTTCAGTTGGCCAACAAAATCAAAAAAAGAAAAAAAAAATGTGATCTTGATTTCAAAGGAACATATGCTAGTCCCATCTCATCCTATTTGATATAAATTAAATATTTAGGAATCAAAATTTAAAAATAATAAACAAATATTGGGAGTATTTGACGAGATATTAAAGCTATAAAGATGTATTCATAAATAATCATAATCTTGAATCGAGTCAGGTCAATATGATTTTTTATTTAAAAAAATCAACACTCGTGCTTAGACCCGCTCTACGAGGGTTGGGTTTTTCTGACCCGAAAATAGTTTTTTTAACTTTTAAAACTAGCATGCTTTGGGTCGGATTTGTGCACCTCTAGGCTATAGTCCACACGACGATTATATCCAGTGACGGAACGGGCAGAAGCGACCGCCCAGCTCAAGCTGAAAATTTATTAAAATATTTTAAAAATTTATGAAAAACCTGATCTGTTAATGAGAAGTTTGATTTACTCCTATTAAAATTAAGAAAATCTATCACTTTTTTTGTGAAAATCAAATTTATAACTTGGACACAACCCGAACATAGAGAGATGCCTACAAACACTTCCATGGACTCAAGATCAAGACACATTTTAAAGAAGTTCTCGGAGGGCGGGTCCTACAATTTTTAACTTTTTCGGAGGGTGGGTCCTAGAATTTTTAACATACTCAATGCGGGCATAGCCTATGAGAAAACAATGTTTTTCTTGCTGGCTGCTAAAAACCACCAATATAAATTTATTTCGTGCAACTACATGCAAACAATATCAATATATTAAAGAGAATGTATCATGGGCAAGCACGTGCTCCCTCTCTAAGCCTAAAAAAAAACTCTGTCATCATGTAGAATCCAAACTTGGATAAAGGAGGCGGTAGGCGAGACAAGACGTTTTGATAGTTCAACCTGCTCAGGTATAAAGGTGGATTGACTAGTCAAGCATGCATATTTTTATTTAATATATAAATAGTTCTAACTTAAAATACCTAAGCGATACCTAAACAGTTGTTCCGCCCAAGTGCCAATTAGTAAGAGTGCTCATAGGGTCGGGTCAACCCACAACTCAATCTGACCCGATTCGCGTGAGTTTAAAAAAAATAAGGATTTTTCCACCTGACCCGACCCGAAATTTACGGGTTGGGTAACAGGTTTGATATTAAAACCCGACCATACACTATAATATTATTATTTTTTTTTTCTAAAAATTTTATAATTTTTTTAAAAAAATTACTATTATTTCATTTGTTGATTACTTTTGTTATATTGAAACTTTATATATATGATAATTTTCGCGACATAAAATAACTAATATTTTGGCGACCCGACGACCCGATCGGGTTTCACCTCTCAAAATTCGGGTTCGGATTTCCCGACCCAATCAGGTCTCACAAAATTCAAAAAAACCATACCCGACCCGTGAACACCCCTACCGGTTAACGGCACCTTTAACAGCACTGCGTAGGTCACATTAAATGGCTCATACTTTTAAAACAACCAATAGGGGCCAGCATATCTTGTCATTAAACAGCAACATCACAGTGCTTTAGCATGAGTTTATAAGTGTCCTACTCGTACATTGGTCACTCTTCAATGTTCCTCGGAAACAAGTTCACAAGTCGCTATACAAACAACTTTAACCAAGAGTTTAGAATAACTGATTTCCACCTTTCATTTCAAAACAAAATATCCATCTGCATCTCTCATTAATATTTAAAAGAATGCAATTATATGGGACGGACAATATGCACCATAAACTAAGAGAGAGCTCACCCATTTACATTTATCTGTAAACAACCATTAAACCTTCAGCAACTCCTGAAAAAATAATCAAGATATAAATAGATAGATTTCAAACCGCCATTTCCATATGTATCTCTCATTAATATCAAAACGGAAGTATGAAACATACCTTTTCTTTCTGTTTGTAGATGCTATCAATTTTCTTCATATACTCGTCTGTTAGTTTCTGCATGAAGCAAAAAGATGTTAACAACTTGAGTGTTAGGAGGTGCTATATTGGTAAAAAGGTACAGTTACTGAAAACAAATACAAGGAAAGAGGTAGAATGCATGTATATGACAACATCTATTTGAGGCTCTGAGCCACTCCAAGTCTTCAATTAAAGCCTACTAGAATATCAAAGGTTGGCAAGCTGTAAGAAGTTTCTAATTTCTTGCACGTATAAAGTGCAACAAGCCACAATTACTGAACAACAAGTCAACAAGATTCAAAAAAACCCATTCCCCACTGTGACCCCACTCTCCCTGCCCCTTTTTTTTTGTTGCGTCTGTGGGATCGGAAGATCGGAAAAGAAAGGGAGGAGGCTATATTTCATTTCTCGGTTCAAAAGAGGAAATTTTCTAATGCTCCCTAGAAATGATACATGGACCTGACATGTCACGAGATCACCACCAAGGCATCATCAGAGGAAAATAATTATCAGATGTTTCAATGGTCTCGTATGAAAGTTCATCAGTTCCCTGGATTAATGTTCTAAAAGACGGTCTAGGCGGTCGCCTAGACGCCGGCTAGGCGCTAGGCGGCGACTGCGGACTGACCGTCTTGATTTTCAGTAAAACGGCAGTGCTTGGTGGTTTTTGACGAAAATACCCAGATCTACGGCAAATGGTAGCTTCAATCGGCGTGTGACCACCGGAAATGGAACGGCCGGCAACGTCTGAACATGATAGACAGGCGTGCGCTCCGATCGGCAGCGGCAGACGCCGTAAACAGCTGCCAAAAACTACAAAACCATGTCCCTAACCCTAGTTGAACCTGAATTTCCAAACCCTAAACATAATTTACCCCAATTTGCCAAATCCTTACCCTGATTAATATTAATTTTCTAAATCCTAACCCTAAACCTAATTGAATCCAAATTAATAAACCTAATTAAAATATTTTGAATAAAAAATAAAACCGCCTAGCTCGTCCGTCTAGGCGCCACCTAGAAGGCCTAGGTGCTTTCCCACAGTACGCCTAGCGTTTTTTAGAACCATGCCTGGATATAGCAACCAAAGCATCAAGTTACCTGCAAATCACTTGACAAGTCCTTCACATTGTCTTCAGAGAGCTTCTTCTCCTGTAGGACAAAACAAAGAGGGATATTTAAAGAAGCCCAAAAGAAAGTAATGGCGAAAAAAGAAGAGCAAAGAATAATTAACCAGAGTAGCAAGGAGGTTAAGGAGGGGATCCAAAATCCAGACCTTCTGAAGTTTTTCATAAGCTTTTAATGCATCTCTTCTTATATTTCTCAAAGCCACCTGCAAATGATTAATTTGGGGATAGCAGTAAAGATAACAAACCAGAGATTTTATATCAATAAACAGATAGATTTACGGATAAAAATTAACCAACAGCTGCGATTTTCAAATCCATGTATTTAGGTTATCATGGAATAATATGATAACCCCACCGAAGTACCTCTCCAACCGTTTTAAACGATTTCAAGCCAATACCTTTACGTTTCTCAACCCAAATTATAAACTTTAGACCAACAACTTGTTTAATTTAGAAAAATATTGCCTTTTTTGGATTTCCTGTGATATCTGCCTGCCATGAGTATTATTTGTTCCGAAAAGATAATAAAAATCTTACCAAAATTCTATGTTAGATAGATTACAAAGAGGAGCAAGTGAGATTTCAAACCGTGAATAAATAAAGAATAAGTACCTTTCCTTCTTCAGTCTGTTTCGCCACAACTTTTGACAATTCCTGCAGTTTATAAATAAATATTAAGCCATAATTAAAATATTTAGAAGCACGGTTAGGAAATTACAGTGATCACTAGCATATTCATAAATCAATATGCCTTAATATCTCATACACAACATACATAAAATAAATAACTTAGTATGGATTTTGCCCACATTTTCTACACGAATGCAGTTATGTCAACAATGAAAGAGAACTTACAAGAAACTGCATCATAATTGCCAACCCTAAATATAATTTAAAATATAATAATGTTTCAGAAGCACACTAGCTATGTCAATATCTACATATTTTGAAAGGCATAGAACCAAACTAAAGATCAATTTATTTCAGAAATCAGTATGACAATTGATTTGTAATATATAATTCTCAAAGCAATGAGATACACTTCAAGACATGGCCAATTAACAATCATGAGTCGGAGTGAGAGAGAGCTATCTACTAATGAGTTCCAAAGGGCAAGACATTCAAGGAACAAGGTTATTGCATCAAATTTGAGAACAGAAAAAATTCATACATGAGCGATACTTTAACCTATGTAATTAACTGAACCCCTTGAGATGCAAAACAAAATGTACCATTAGACAATTATGCAAATCGAAACCTAAAAAGGCATTGTCGATGATTGTAAACAAGTAATTCTACAAGCTCAATAAAAAAATTAACATACCTTCCTTCTTTCGGATGTCAATTGAGGAAGAGTTAACCGTATCACTTCACCGTCATTGTTTGGAGTCATACCAAGATCAGAGCTCACTATGGCCTTCTCTATAGACTTTAAGCTGAACACATGACACATCAAAGGCACCATGAATAGGGAGGATAATACACACAAATAATACACAAGGTATTCGTCAAAAATAGGAGTTTCCTACTCAACAGTCCAAACACTGCCTCAATTTCTTTGTCAAACAAAATGAGTCAAATAAGTCATTACCATACAAAAGGAATTGGAGAAAATTCTTAATCCATTTCTTACAGTGCATAGGGTATTTATGACAGAAGATTAAATGGAACAAGCAGGCTGGTGCTCAAACAATTTCAAACTTAATTCATGGCCTCAAATCTATGGAGTACCTGGATTTGTCATATGGCTGAATCAAGAGAGAACTTGAATCTGGAGTATTAATTTGAGCTATGCTCTTCAAGCTGACTGGGCTTCCATAGTATTCCACCTACAACAACATTGTGTTATTCATAATGTTACGATATAACATTCATAAGAGAAAGACACCTCGATAGAATTTTACTTTAAATAGATTCAGATCAAGAAATACTAAACTGTTTATTTTTAAACTCGTCAAGCAACCAAATTTTTTTTCCCAGTGTTATTCAGTGATAAGCTTCTCTATCTCTTACATGTACAAAATTTATAGACCCGGTTCCTATGTTATGTTCAGGTATTATCCATCCACATGATAAAATATTGAATCATTCAGAAATGTAAAAATGAAATATATTAGTTCAAGATTTTATAAATATAATGAATGGCAATGCATAAAAAGAAGCTTACAAATACCCATAAGGATGACACATATATGCATTATCTAAAGATGTTCTATATCAACGCATTGACGTAAAATAAATCGGATATTCAATGACATTAGGAAATTCCTAAAAACAACCTCAATCTTATCTAGCATAGCTGGATTTGCTCTTCCTGTCCTCACAGAATTGAAATTGGTTCGAACCATATCAATAGTCTTTTCCATCCTAGCTTTCTGCAAAATGATTAAACAAATCACAACCATATTATCTTTATAATTACTTAAAAAAATCTAGTAATGAACACACTTCACTTACAACATCTTTCTCAATGGAAGATTTTTCCGCTTCAATTTCTTCAATAGTTGCACACTTCACAATTCCATCTCTGTGCAGTTAATAACAACATAATTTTTTTTTTAAAAAAATATATAAAAAATCAGCGTGGCATTTCAACAAACAGTGGACATGCTACATGCACAGCAACTTGCCTCTTGTGCGACAGTTGTTTTACGACGATACATTTGCTGGATAGCTTCACAAGTCTAGAATAGTTTGCCGACGAGCTCCACTTTTGCACATTAACGCTGTAAGAATCTGCATAAAATGTGTGTGTGTGAGAGAGAGAAATATAATAATTATATATTGTAAGAAAGAAAATGAACATCGCAAATCAAACAACGGTAACTAGAGAGAAAGATTTAGAGTACGGGGAAGAAAAAGGAGGGATTTTGGAGGATTTGACTTCGATTGGAAAATAGACCGCATGGGCCCCGTTGAAGTTAAGTGCGTGGCCATGAACGCTCAGTCTTAAGCAGTGAGTTGGTTGTTTTCCCTACGAACCTGGAAGACGAAGTTTCTGCGCGCAATTGTGGATAAGAACTACGTTTCCACGTCAAGGATCCTGTTTGGTTCCTTGGATTTACATATTCTAGCAGCGGTATGGGCTTAAATGGGCTGGGCTTAGAAAGAGAAAGATCAATATAACTTTATGACTCGTTTTAATGACACTATCGATTCATTGTAAATTTAATCCAAAATTAAGGCTCTCAAATATATAGAAATTTCAAATTTTAGTATATAATATGATATTTTTTTTTTTTTATCATTTATCGATAGGATTCTCATTTTCAAAACTCGTCTATGATTATATTAAATATAAGTTAACTCAAGATCGTTCTTACGGCATTATATTGACTAGATATCTTGAATTTCATTTACGAATCTACTGAATTTCTTGACCAAATCTCTTATATTTCGGCACCATTTGGTTGAAAGTATAAGATAACTTATAAGAATTACAATAATAGTATAAAATAGCTTATAAACTTTGAATCGCCTTTAAGGAATACCATTAAGGCTTCACATCTTCCTAGAGGCAATTCAGAAACTCTAGAAAGACTTCAGTTGGCGATGAAAGGGAGACAATCATTACATAAAAGTGAATATTTGGTAATACTTGTGCCTTCTCGACCCGAGGGATGTGGCAGTATGGATAGTTGCGAGCTGAGACCCGAGGACATGGGTACAATCTACACCTCTATTGTAGTTCCAAGCATCAACTCACCAACTCATTGATACCGATAGTTATGGCTTAGATGTTGATGGTGATTTTCAACCCCGAGGAACTCTGAAACCTAAAGAGGGGTATAACGGGTTTGCACTTAAACATGTGGAGGTCCCAAGTCCTTGTGAGGATGAGAGATCAGACAAAGGGATCCGAACCCGAGGCGTAGAAGGGCCTGAGGGAAGAACCAGTTGGCGCAGAAGGGCCTGAGGGAATAACCAGTTGGATGGGTCAGTGACTACCGACCCGACTGAATGAACAGATACCAGATTTGGTAGCACTTGAGCGTATGTAGAGGCCGACCCGAGGTGATCTGTGACTGCCGACCCGACCTGGTAGAGAAGCAAGGAAGATGATCCAACATCATTCACCTCGGCATGCTTCCCGAGAACCGAGGTAAGTGTTGTAATATCTTGTACTTATGTATGAATGACGTTAGCCCTACATGAAAGTTGGGCCTCCAGAAGGTTGACGTGACAGGGGTAAGTCAGAAACTTTCTCTCTAGCACACGGAACAGTGTCAGAGTGGTTGAGTTGCGAGCTGTCGCGTGGGCAAAACAAGTATCAGAAGACAAAAGGTGGGAATGATGACTTTCTGCTTGCAGTGGTTGAGTCAAAAGACCAAAACTATTGTTTGCAGAGAGGTTGAGTCATAAGACAATAGCTACTGTTTGCAGAGTGATTGGGGAAAAAGAGCATGGGCGACGATGACGGTGACGTAAACTGACGTCACGAGTTGGTAAAAGTAGATTTAAAAACCTATATAAAGGGGTTGAAGGCTCAGATTCAAGGGTTAGTAATTTTTACATTTCATCACTTGTAAAGAGAGCCCGAAAAACTTAATGAAAGGGAGAAATATTGGCTGCCCTGACCCGAGCTTGTAATAAAGATTTTCCTCTTTGCGCCCATGGACATAGGGTGGAGACATTTTCCATTGAACCACGTTAACCTCTTGATTTCTCTGTGATTTTTTTATTTCTCTTTGATTTTCTATTTGCTCGTCGAGTTTGCCTTGGTTTCCAACTATCCAAATAAATTCATTATCGATGAAAATTTATTCGAGAGATTAATTTCCTATATTATCCTTCGAACGAAAAACGACTATAAAGAAAAATGTTATATTCATTTCTGCATCCACTCAGTCGCGCAGTTAAGGCTTTAAGATAAGAATTTGATATTGTTTCTCTTCGTTTAATAAACTCAGTTATATGTTACGTACGTAATTAGGTGGAAAGCGGACAAAATGATAGGATGTGAATGAATCGAGTCTAAATCTTCTATCTCATCAATTGTGCTCCACTTCGTGCTCCATCAATCAAATTTGGACAACTAATATCTTTCATTAAATGAGAGAACAATTTGATTGGTGGAGTGTTAAAGTCAGAGTTCTCTCATTTAATGAGAGATATTAGTTGTCCAAATTTGATTGATGGAGCACGAAGTGGAGCACAATTGATGAGATAGAAGATTTGGAATCAGGGTCAAAATCCTTATAATTTGTTTCTGGGATTCAGTTCTTGGTACGGAAATTTTTGTAAACGATCAATGTCATTCTTGTATCACAGTTACTACTATACAAAATTAAATTACGTAGCGAGCGGCTGACATTTTATATTTTTCTTGATAATGCCAAGTTGAGTTTGTTGTATTTTTAAAGTTTTTTCCTCACATATTTTAAATTATGGATTATATTTCTTAAATTTCTTAAAATATAAGATATGTTATTTAAAAATTAGGAAACTTATTATTTGTATTAGCGCGTTATCAAAATATATAAATCCTAAATTATGTTTACTAGTCCACCAAAATCTTATAAAATGTATCAAAAATATAGAAAACATCACTTATTTTGTATCACATACATATCCAATATATGATACATGTTTCAATCGCTAATCCTAGTTTAATATAAATTTAATACACTTTATAATTTTTAGGTTATCAGAATTACAAAATTTGTGTTTTTTAGATAACATCAATCTTTAAATATATTATGGATAATTTTCCTAAAAAATGAAAATATAATAGAATGCATAATGAGAAACTTATGAGATGCAATTAAATTAGAACAATTTTATGGTTCCAACAATCAAACAATTTCAATAATGCAAATTTAGAAATGAAACAAATCAAATCATGCATAAAAAAAGCAACTTTAGATATCATTTTAAAAATATTGGCAACTCAATTTGTGATTTGTTCTTTCTTTTTTTTTTTTTTTTTTTAAAAAAAAAAACATTTGCAACTGAGGGTGATACTATTTCAAGTTAATTTTTTATTTATATTTAAACATCAAAATCTACTAACTCAATTAAATCAATTCAATAGTAGGAATAATTCTTTGGTGCAACGAATGTATGGTTGACGTAGTATCGCGAACAAATTAGTAAATGACATGTATAATTTAATATCCATATTCTTAGTTGTTTTTTTTAATATTTTAGTATGGGTGGTAATAAATTATTGGATTGTTGCAAGGATGACGTTGTATCTCCGTTATATTGTAGATTTTCTCCAATAATAGATATTTAAATTCAGAATATCAATTATTTATGTCAATTCATTTATTATTAGATTACATTAGATTAATGACCAAAATTTTAATATTTAGATTTAAATAAAAAAATTATATTAAAATAGACTCATCCTTATTTGTCAATATTTTTAATTGATTTTAATGATTAGATTTTGAGTGACAAAATTAAGTTAAAATATCCATATTTGACAATTAATAATGTATCTGGTAATTAACTGTGTCCACTGGTACCGCGTATTAGGTTTAGGATACAAATCAGAATCTCTTAGGAGAGAGTACAATTAATTAGCCATTGCATTAAAATAATTAATCTTCCCGTAATTTTTGTTAATTCTGAGCACTTGAAGCTTCCACCATTGTTCCTTGACAGCTATAATTAATCTTCCCGTAATTATTGTCAATATCATGCAATTATGGTAACCAATGGTGGTCATACGGCGGATTGGACTCTTAAATTTTGACCAAAATTAAAAGATCTAAATTTAAGAAAATTAATATCTATTTAAGTAAAAAAATCTTACTTTTATTGATAAAAGAGTCACATAATTTATAAATTTATATAAGACTTCTAAAATCTTAAGGTCGCCCCTGATGATAATACATCACTCATGTAACAATTAATAATATCTTATCACGTATATTGAATAATAAAAATTAATTAAATTAATAACAATTTTATTTATCACTTTTCTTAAAATATCGAAAAATCATTTTTCATCTCATATCAAGTGTCATTTGACTCCCGGTCAAAACCCAATATTATTTCAGGCTCTTATAAATATTGCTCCATAAATTATATCATGGTCTCCCAAATGGCCGGTGACAATTTTATTTAACCCAATTTGCATATATTATACAATTATTAATTAATTAATTATGCATTAAAAAATGACTCGTGAACCCGAGCATGAGCCGAGCCGAGGTTCGCGCTTTCGCTTCCCATTAACCGATGAAGACACGCGAAGTTGCACGTGCAAGCACAACAGCCCTTAATACTTGAGACTTGACTCACTCACTCACTCACTCACTGTCGCTTTTAACTGAAGAGGTACTATAAAGAGCGCAACACACAAAAGTGTGAAAGCCTCGCTCTCTTTAATTTCTTCCTTCACGGCCTCATCAAAAGTCAAAACCCCTATCAATGGATTTGAGTCAGATCACGCTGGAAATATTTAACAAACTCGAGCAAAAATGGCTTTCGCATTGTGAACCTACTAAGAGAACTCGAATCCTCAGCATCGACGGCGGAGGAACTACCGCCATTGTAGCCGGCGCTGCTCTAATCCACCTCGAGGACCAGATCCGTCTCAAAACCGGCGATCCTCACGCTCAAATCGCCGATTTCTTCGACATCATCGCCGGTACTGGCATTGGTGCTCTCCTCGCCTCCATGCTCGTTTCTGATGACGGCTCCGGCCGTCCTCTCTACACTGCCAGAGACGCCGTCGATTTGATCGCTCGTAGGAACTCCGAACTGTTTAAGGTCGGATTCTCTGGATTACTCCGCCGGAACCGTAGATTCTCCGGCAAGAGCATGGATAAGGTTTTGAAAGAAATTTTCAAGAGAGATGACGGTAAGGTCCTGACTTTGAAGGACACGTGTAAGCCTCTGCTTGTTCCTTGCTTTGACTTGAAGAGTTCAGCTCCGTTTGTTTTCTCTCGAACGGACGCATCCGAGTCACCTAGCTTTAACTTCGAGCTTTGGAAAGTATCTCGCGCCACGTCAGCTACTCCCAGCATGTTCAAGCCATTTGATTTGACGTCAGTTGACGGCAAGACCAGTTGCACGGCCGTTGATGGCGGTCTAGTCATGAACAATCCAACAGCAGCAGCGGTTACTCACGTGCTGCATAACAAGCGCGATTTTCCGTCGGTTAACGGCGTCGAGGATCTGCTGGTTCTGTCTTTGGGGAACGGTCCGTTAATGAGTGGATCGTACGAAAGGAAACTCCGTCATAACGGTGAGTGCTCCACGTCATCGGTGGTTGAAATTGCGCTTGATGGAGTCTCGGAAACCGTTGACCAGATGTTGGGGAACGCATTTTGTTGGAACCGTAATGACTACGTCAGAATTCAGGTTAATTTAGGGAGAAAAATTTTAATTTTAATTTTTAATGAATTATGTTTATTAACGGCGTGAAATGTGCAGGCAAACGGTTTGATGAGCGAGGGAGTGGTGGGAGCGAGAATGGAGGAAGATGTGTTGAAAGAGAGGGGCGTGGAGTCGTTGCCGTTTGGCGGGAAGCGGTTACTGACGGAGACTAACGGCCAGAGGATTGAAAGCTTCGTGCAACGCCTAGTTGCATCCGGCAAGACCAGCTTGCCACCCAGTCCCTGCAAGGAAACCGCCGTTAAACCTCCTTCTAACGGCCGTTAATATTTTTTTGTTTTACTCTTGTATTTTTAAGTGGCAAGCCAATCTTGGGTTTTATTGCTTAACTGTCTCTGTTTTCAAGTTAGTATAAATAGCAGCTAATAATTACAAGTTTATGGCTAATTTTTAGTTAACTAACTAAATAGTAAAAGTGAGTTAATTTATTTAGATGAGTTGTCATTTATCACAATTGTCTTTTAATGGTTTAGCTTGACAGTGACAGATGGCAATACTTGTAATGAGAAAAACACCACTTTAATGCATTTACAAGAATAAGGTTTTGTTCTTTGCTGAGTAAACTTATGTCCTTACGCATTTAAGCCATAAATTAAATTCCTAAACATTTCAATGCCAAGGAATTTCTTTACTTTCTTAGCAAATGCATGAGATTTTAATAGTGATATTTATATAAAGGATAAAAGAGTGATAAAATTTAATCATAAAAATAAATATTATTTTTCAAATTCTAGGTGCAAATTGAAATTGGAGAAAATATAAAATAAACGCTAAAATTTATACCAAAAGAGTCCTAGTTAAGAAATACCGCATACATTTAGTTTGGAATTTTTGATTCTCACACATTTATGAACATGTAATAACGTATCTTAGACTTAGTGGATCTCCAACAAAGACTTCATATATTTATGAGGAAATGATATCACTTTTAATTTAGGAAGTGATGTGCAAGGATTTGTTTCAATAATCTTCCTATATATATCATATTTAATATAAAATATGTTGCTGAATTCAAATATATATTTAATATAAGATGGTTTATTTATCAATGTAAGATATTATATAATATGAAAATTATAAATGCATGTTGATTCGGTTATTGTCCAACGCTGACGCATCGGGGATCGACCTGCCAGACAGGTCGCAGTAGGTCAAGAGGCCAGCCCTAGAAAGAAAAATAAAATTAACCGAAATAACTGATTTCATGTCCTTTGGTGAAAAGACATGTCCATTATCGCGACAATGAGACCTGAATACGTGGGAAACATTCTGACTTCCATTATCGCGACAATGAGACCTGAATACGCGGGGAGCATTCCGACTCTCATTGTCATGACAATCGAATATTATATATTGTCGCGACAATGAGTCTATGGTGTGAAAAACGTGACTAAAGGTCATGCCATTTGGAAGCAATCTCTTATTGCCTATATAGATGACACAATTTTCTTCATATTATATAACAATTCTCTCGTATAAGTTATCAAGTAGAGATTCAATAATGTGTTGTACATCTCTAAAGTTTTGTTGTATCTTATAGTGAATTTGTCTGCAACCATTACAACACATAGTGGGGGAAAATATTGTTGTAAGAAAGTGTAATACACGCCTCAAAACTAGATTCTCCATTATATTTTATCAACAAAATATTAATATTTTTTTTACTCAAATGGATTTTAAATTTATTTCACCATTGGATTCCGTGATAGATAAACCTAAACTTAGAAAGTCCCACAATATGAAGTGTACTCGTTGAACACTTGGGCAACACGTTATGAATAATATAGATTATTCATAATACTTCACTGGATTAAATGAGTTAATTCGAATCGTTTAATCAGTTAAACAAAAATACATGCATAATGGGATTTTGGTCAATTAATAATTAATGTGTATTTGTATTTGATACAAGATTTGATTTGATACATATTAATTAATTATCAAATGACACTTTAACACATGTCATTAATATATGTATTTTTATTTAATATAAATAAAAATACATATATAATAATAATCGTATTAATTATTTAGGTGTTTAAATGTTAAATAGCTAGATAATTAAATTATATCAATATTACATAATTGTTATGCAATATGTTTGATTATTATTGGTTAGATGTGGCATGATTCTTTTAAGCTTAAAGTTTACAAATTGGATTTGTTAACTTAAAGCTTATTATTATTTAATTAGATTAAATTGACCAAATGACCAAAATGCCCCCAAAGTCGGTTTAGGCCTATTTTTTAAGTTAAAAAAATTTATTTTCTCTTTCAAGAAGAGTGCCATGGCCGAACCTCTCATGAAGAAAAACTCCCAAATTTTGTTTGAAGAAACAAGGAAGAAAGTGAAGAAAGTTTAAGGAAATTAGGAGATATTGAGGTAATCTTCAATAATCTTAAACTTAGAAAGCTTGTTTCTTATTCTTGAGCATCTAGAATAGATCTAGGGTTTCTTCCTTTCTTAGTTTTTGAGGCTTTTTGATTTGGAGGATGGATTTGGAGGCTAGATGCATGTGTGAAGCTAGATTGAATAATATTAGTGTAATATTGTTGGACAATTATGACCCATAGCATCACTATTTGTAAAAGACATGGTGTTTTTGTACAAATTAACTATGTGACAAATGAAATTTCTATTTTATCATTTTGTAATTGGATTACTTGGATATATAAATGATAAAAGTCCATATGGTTAAATCAGATTAATAAGATATGTGACAATATTTAGGGGTGAGCATCGGTTCCGGTTCTACCCGGAACCGGTTGGAACCAGATCGATTTTCCGGGTTTGGAACCGGAACTGGTTGTAATCGGGTAGGTTCCGGTTCCAAATATGAAGGAACCGATTTTATCCGGGTAGGTTCCGGTTCCAAAATATTCGGAACCGGAACCGGACCATGGAACCGGTTTATATGAACATAAATTTTAAACATTTGGCGTTCATGATTTAATTGTACAAATTTTAAAGAGTGACAGTTCATATAACAATATTTTAGTGCTTCTATCAAGTATATATAGAATGTATGTGTGTTTGTGTTAAACAGGGACGCTTAAAATTAGAAAATAAGCCCATTGTAAACAGAAAACTGCTATAATTTAAAACTACCACAACTAGGGGAAAAATAATCAATCAATAAACAAAATTTTCCTTTACTCCATTTTGTTTTGCCACAATTTTGTTTTAACAAAAAAAACATCTTCTTAATCTATTTCGAAATATTCCAGCACAGCAGAATTCGACTCTAAAATTATATGTATTTATTTTTTTATCTTTTCATTTTCCTTATATTTTCCCAGCAACATAAGTATAATGAAAATCTATATATAACTAATGATATCAATAATCAAATATTTTGAAAGAAAATAGTGGGCTGTTGTATAACCTTTCGTTCTTGAGCTTCCGCACTCCGATTTGGTCCCTGTTTTTTTCTACGTACTCATATCGGAATGTAGTTTTCATTAAAATATTTTAAAATAGGGTAATTCAGAATCGGACCGGAACCGGACCGGAACCAGATTGGAACCGAATAATAGGGTACCCTGTTTAATTGGGTAGGTTCCGGTTCCACTTAGTGCGGAACCGAATTTTTCCGGGTAGGTTCCGGTTCTATGCGGAACCGGAACTGAAACCGATTTTGCTCACCCCTAACAATATTAATCCTCGAAAGGTTTAATCATTAAATATCACTAGTCGTAGTATTATCGAGACCGGACATTGATAATGCAGAATAGACAAGTATTACACTTGTGCGCGTTATGGAAGCTTAACGACATAGTTCTCATAGATTTAAGTATTGAATACTTATGCAAGTGTGATAAGAGGTTCTGTTAGCCGTTAGACCGGGAACAGCTTCGCTCTGGATATACCCATCAGAGTTCCATTGGTATTATGACTATTTGTCTATGGGAATCCGAATCAGGGTAGGTGTATGTTATCTTTAACCTGAGACTTGCATCGCTAATACTTGCGAAAATCAGTTTGCATTGGTATTGGTCGTTCGGAGCTTTAACAGGTTCTGTGTACGCCTATGCTGGGTTTACTGAGAATCGTAGTGTATTGGGTGTGATGTCAAGATGAGAGTATCACTTCAGTCATATGGTGATGATGATCACACAGGATACAGAACTAGTACTCTTAAATGCTGCAGCTATCAGGATAGTATGACTAGGTCATGATTATCCGATTATAGAGACTAGTTGCTAGTGATCCGATATATGCTTCGTATGGGGCAGACACAACGCCAGCCCTAGGCCTAGCATGCGACATCTGATACTGGATCGTATTACGCAATACTTTATATACTACGCCTGATATAGATTATATATTCCTCATTGAATATTTCTGGAGAATTGGGTAGGCACAGTGATCTACTAGAAGCCAACCATGTCTTGTAAATCGGTGAGAATGTGGTACGGGGTATGCACGTGTTCGGATAGTCTGATGACCGTATTTACTGCCAACATATCCAGGAATCTCTTGGGTCGCTTTCCAAAGATTCACCAATGACATTTGACTCTAACGGAATTAATCTGAGATTAATTATGAGAGAGAAAATTAATCTGGGATTAATTGCGGTAAGAATTAATCTGGGATTAATTCGTCTAGAAGAGAGAACGCGATCAATTTAGAATTAATCGATTAAATAATATATTGGATATATTAATTGAAATCGGATTTCATTACGGAATTAAAATTGAATTTTAATTCGGGTGAACGAATTAATTTGGAATTAATTCGTAAGCGACTATCATAATAATTTTGCTAGACATTATTATTTAATTAAATTGGATTTAATAATGTCGCGACGGAAAATTTGTTTAATCGAATTAAACAAACCCGGGCCCAAAGTGTGTTGTGTAAGCCAACTTAAATTTGGAATTTAAAGAGGTGGGATCCACAACTTACATCAAGTGTTTGACATGTGATGGAAGTGGTTGGCAAGTATTTAAGGCATCATTTACTTAACACAACCACCAAGTTTTAAAAAAAAAACCTAAAACACTATTCATCTTCTCTCTTTCCTCTACCATTGCCGATTCTTGCCAACCTTGGAGGGCAAATTTTGTTTCAAAAATTTGGCAAAGCTAGCACTTTGGGAGTTAATTGAAGGTGATAGGAAAACTCACTCAAGGGTTTGGAACTCAATTCAAAGCTTGGAGCTTCTACATCCAAAATAATTTTTTGAAAATTCTCTACCGATCAATGTAAGTCTTTTCCGCAACTTATCTTGATAATTCACACTAGAATCATGTTTAGAGATCCTTGGCATGTCTTAGAGGCCCTAACAAATATTAGTTCAATTTTGTCATTTGATGACTCGTTGTCATTCTAAAGTGTTATGACCACTCTTGTAACTCCTAGAATTGTTCTTGAGTTCTTCATTTATGGTGACTTTGGTTGGTGTAAGTATTAATATGATTAATGTTGAGAAAATTGGATTTAAAACATGAAAAATGATAATTTTGGTTACCAAATCAAATCTGGAATTTTTGTGATTTTGGTGATGAAAAATATGTTCTATAAATATATTGGATGTGTTTTGGGTATTGGAACAATTGCCGGAAATCATTTTGGAGTTGAAACACGCGAAAACGGTGAAAAACGGCGTTACCGGGTGAGTTTCGGGCTTACCTGGTGTCCGTTATCCAAACAGTGAATTGGTCACTATTTAGGCAGCCCATGAATTGCCTAAGTACTGTTGGGGCTGACCTGGACAGCCCCCGTGTGTATTGGTTGGTCGGTTCGGACAAAAACGTGTTTTATGCCACTTTGCGGAAAAATATTTTTGTAAAAGTTTCGTGGTGTTGGACAATTATGACCCATAGCATCACTATTTGTACAAATCATGGTGTTGTACAAATTTAACTATGTGACAAATGAAATTGCCCTTTTATCATTTGTAATTGGATTACCTAGATGTATAGATGATAAAAGGTCCATATGATTAGTTCCGGATTGAGATGATATGAGACAGTATCAATCCATGAAGGTTTAATCATTAAATATCCCTAGTCGGAGTATTATCGAGATTAGACATCGATAATGCGTAAAAGACTAGTATTACACTTGTGCGCGTTGTGGGAGCATAACGACATAGTTCTCATATATTTGGGTATAAGATACTCATGCAAGTGTAATAGAAGGTTGTGTTTACCGATGGTACGAGAACAGCTTCACTCTGGATAGACCCCTCAGAATTCCATTGGTAGTATGACTATGTGTCTATGGAAGTCCGAATCAGGGTAGGTGTATTTGGTCTTAACCTGAGACTTGCACCGCTAATACTTGCGACAATCAATATAATTTGGTTTTGGTCATCCAGGGCTTTAACAGGTTCTGTGTACGCCTCTTCTAGGTATATTGAGAATCGTAGTGTATTGGGTGTGATGTCAAGATGGAAGTATCACTCCAGTAATAGTGGAGATGATGATCACGTAGGATACGGAACTGGTGCTCTTTTATGCTGCAGCTATCGGGATATTATGACTAGGTCATGTTTATCCGATTATAGAGACTAGTTACCAGAGATCCGATATGTGCTTCGTACGGGGCAGACACAATTCCAGCCCCTGGCCTTGCACGTGACATCCGATACTGGATCGTAATACGCAATACTACGTATACTACGCCTGATAAAGATAACATATTCCTTCAAGAATATTTTTGGAGA
>SKCR01037851.1:0-95091 GCA_019454045.1 Zanthoxylum bungeanum | reverse complement strand
TTCCTTTCAAACCCAGTGTACTGTGATTGATGTATTTCAAGCTGTTATTTTCTTTTCTTTTCTTTTCTTTTGTATTTGTCTAATTCCTATTTTTTCTTGAGGTTTGCAGTAATTTTTTTCTTTTTGTCAGAGTCTTGCCGGTTAAACAGTCATTAATAGTACTTCCTGATTCTAAGTCGGTTCTTTCAGTTTCCTAAAATTATTGATACCCTACAATCAAGGAATGAAAGAAACTCTTGCAAAACTCCACAAACATTTTCCTTCTCTCCCCCAAAATACTCTGATGAAAATTTACAAAGCACGTACCAAAAGAACAATATTTTTTTTATGATCAATGGTATTCCTAGTGATATTCGTTGGGTAATTGAAGCAAAGCTTCACTTGGCAGGTGAGTTATCCGACTTCTTCATTTCTTACATGCTTGGTTTAGGGAAAAACACATAGGCTAAGAAACGAAGAGCTAAACAATTAGGTGTTTGTTATAAATATGCACGCTGGACATGCAACACTCGTTGTCGCTCTTTAGGAATGATGTCTGAGAATCTCGAAGATAAAATTCAACTCGTTAGAGATGCTTGAGTAAAGAGTCTTTAGATGATATATCATTGACTCTTGAGACGCATCCTAGTGCACATGTTCATCGAGTAATTCATAATTTGCATACATATTTTCAAAAAGAAAGACAACAATACAATCTCGGGAATATGACTTTAAAAGACCCTGTTTGTCAATTTGTAAGAAAACTGGATGAGAAGCATATCCTCGATCCATAGAGGGCATTTAAGCCGTTACTAGACGTAAAATCAGAGGAAGATATTAGCCACAATCACAATTACATTTCAATTTACTGTTTTGATTGTTTTAAGCTATAACTTTTCTTTTTAGTAGCAGTGTTGTAGATTCAATAGTCAATTTCACACTAACTAGGTGATGTTTCTAAACTCCACTTCTTCTTATTCCGACATTGGGGACAATGTCTCAATTTGATTAGGGGGAGAGGGTAGTTGACTAGAATGCTTTCATTTTCATTTGTGTTATTTTATTTTTTTTTAAAAAAATTATTTTGTTTTGTGTATAAAAAATTAATTTTTTTTTATGTTATTTCGCAACAAGTTATTTTTGTTCATTTCTTTTTGAATCATTCAAATTTGTGAATTCTCTATAATATTGATTAAGTTTAATTTCCATTTGCTCATTTGATAAGTATTATCAATATACAGGGTAATATATAATCGTGGGTTGTAAGTGAAAATTTTATAATATTCAGTTCTCTAGTTTATTGGAGGTATCACTTAAAGACAATGGAAATTGTGTTTTTAATCTTAAAGCTAAAACTAAGATCTTTCATGATAGTCGAATTTCACGAAAAATATTTGAAATTGATCAAAAAATTTTGCTTTATAATTCTTGTCTTCATTTATTTCCTGGAAAATTGAAATCTAAATAGAGTGGCCCATTTATTGTGAAGCACGTTTACCCATATGAAGCTATTGACATTTAGAATCCTAGGGATGGTGATGTATTTAAAGTGAATGAACAATGTCTGAAACCATTTTTGGAATTTTCAAATTTTCAAGAATCTATTTTCCTTTCAAACCAATTGTATTGTGATTGATGTATTATAAGCTGTTATTTTTTTATTTTCTTTTGTATTTATCTAATTTCCATTTTTTTCTTGAACTTTGTAGTATTTTTTCAAAATCTTGCACCCCATTTTAACAACGGATAACGGTATTCCATGACTCTAAGTCAGTTCTTTCAGTTTCCTAAAATTATTGATACCCTACAATCAAGGCACGAAAGAAACTCTCATAAAACTCCACAATCATTTTCCTTCTCTCCCTCAAAATGCTCTGATGAAAATTTACAAAACACTCACCGAAAGAATGAAGCTTCTTATAATCAATGATATTCCTAGTGATATTTGTAGGGTAATTGAAGCAAGGGTTCATTTGGCAGGAGAGTCATCTCACTCTTTCATTTCTTACATATCTAGTTTAGGGAAAAACACATATATTAAGAAACGAAGAGCTAAGCAATTAGGTTTTTTTTTATAAATGTGTATGATGGACGTGCAACACTCGTTGTCTTTATTTAGGAATTGTGTCCGACAATCGCGAAGATAAAATTCAATTCATTAAAGATGGCTTGAGTAAGGAGTCTTTAGATGATATATCACTGACTCTTGAGACACATCCTAATGGACATGTTCATCGAGTAATTCGCAATTTGCATACATTATTTCAAAAAGAAAGACAACAATACAATTTCAGAAATCTGACTTTAAAAGACCATGTTTGCCAATTTATAAGAAAATTGGATGAGAAGCATATCTTCGACCCATAGAGGGCGTTCAAGCCATTACTGGACGTAAAACTAGAGGAAGATGCGAGCCACAATCATAACTACTAGTACATATTTTTTCAATTTATTATTTTGATTTCTTTTACTTTAAATTATTTTATTTTGATTTACTTTAATTTATTGTTTTGATTTCCTTTACTTTAATTTTGCTGACAGTATCTAAACTTTTAACTTTCGCGATCTATTTTATTGTTCATCTGACAATTATCATTTTACAGGTACTAGTGCTTTTATTACTCAACTTTTTTTAGGTTCTATAAATACAGCACGTCATTTCTCTCTTCGACACATCCAGTTAAGAGAGAGAACAAAAATGGAGAATACTTCAAGACGACGAGTCACTAATATCTGTGTGTTTTGTGGAACAATCTCTATAACTAAATCAAAATTTTTTGAAGCTGCAAAAGAATTGGGTGGAGTTATGGCGGAAAACAACATGCACTTAGTATATAGTGGTGGTAATCATGGATTGATGGGATGTGTTTCAAAGGTCGTGTAAGAAGGTGGCAGCCAAGTTTTGGGGATTATTCTGAAACCTTTGGCAGACGAAAACCTCATCAAACAATCAAATGGAGAAGAATACATTGTCTCAGGTATGTCTGAAAGACTGAAATGATTAATCATGCTGATGCTTTAATTGCTTTACCAGGTGGGCTGGGCACGTTGGAAGAAATACTCACAGTTGCGTCATTGGTGAACTTGAACATTCATCGAAAACCCGTTGGACTACTTAATGTTGATCACTTTTTCAATTTTCTTTTAGTATTTCTTCAGGATGCCAAAAGACTTCAGTTCATTTCAAAACCGGTAAAATATATCATCCTAACTGTAAGAAAAGCTGATGAATTAATTACCAACTCTTTGCTTATGAACCAGAAATCGACTTCATTCTTTCCAAGTTGAAATAGTGGACTTAAATCTTAATCTGTAATTTTTTTCTTTTAATTAGTCGTAAATTCAATTGTCAATTTCACACTAAGCATGTGATGTCTTCTAAACTCTACTTCTTATTATTAAGACATTGGAGACAATGTCTCAATTTGGTTGAGGGGAGGAGATAATTGACTAGATGGCATTCGTTTTTTAGGTTTCATTGTTGTATTTTTCTTTTAAAAAAAGTTTTCATTTTTGTGTTGTTGTTTTATGTGAAAAAAATAAAAAAATTTATATTATTTTTTCTTTGTTGTTATTTTGTGTGTAAAAAATAAAAAAAAATTATTGTGTTGATTTTCTTTTGTGTTTTTATTCAAAAAAATATACAATAAGCAACAATAAATTTTTTACTAGCCAAGTGGAATTATTGTTCAGAGATGGCAGTGTAAGGAGTTTTCACTCCTGAGACGAATCTCAATATTTCATAACAAGTTATTTTTGTTCCTTCTTTTTGAATCATTTAAATTTTTGAATTCTCCATAATATTGATTAAATTTGATCTTCATATGCTCATTTGATAGATATTATCAACATACACGATAACATATGATCATGAGTTGTAAGTGAAAATTTTATAATATCTAGTTCTCTAGTTTGTTGGAGGTAGCACCTAAAGGAAATGGAATATGTGTTTTTATTAAAAAAAAACTAAATATGCTTTTACTTAGTAACCGGACATCTTGCCTCAGCAAGCAGTGATTGTTCGCGTAAAACGGTAGAGCTTGAGTTAGTTTTAAAAAAATGATAATTATAATAATCAAGTTTTTACTTAGTAACCGGACATCTTGCCTCAGCAAGCAGTGATTGTTCGCGTAAAACGGTAGAGCTTGAGTTAGTTTTAAAAAAATGATAATTATAATAATCAAGTTCTTACTTAGTAACCATACATCTTGCCTCAATAAACAGTGATTGTTCGCGTAAAACGGTAGAGTTTGAGTTGTTTTATTTATAAAAAAAAGTGTATGTGAATAAGTTCGATTTCGTAACTAACTCGAACAATTAAATTCGTATGGGTCTTTTAACACTTAGTGCCCTAAGGTCAATTGGTATGAGAGTCACTGGCCCAAAGCTCGTTACAAGGGTTAAAGAGAAAGCCTAAGGAAATTGGACATTTCTTCTTTTTAACATATGAGATCCGAGCAATTAAATCTGTAGGGGTGTCTTAACACATAGTGCCTTAAAGCCAATTTGTTTGGGAGTCGATGACCCAAAGCTCGTTACAAGGGTTAAAGATATATTATTATTATAAAAAAAAATATTTTTGTAAGCTGTCATTGCCAATAGGTGTGAATTTTGATATAACTTTAAGAAAAATAATAATACTCTCGTTCAACAAGACCTGTGAATATTGTGGGCACAATGAATTGATTGATACTTTGTTTTATGTGTATATGGAAGAAGGGTAAAAAGTATATGAGAATTTACTTATTTGATTATTTAAAAAGAAAGAAAACAATTATTAACTTGGATAAGAATTTTTCTTTTAAGTTTTTCGCTTAAATTACTAGGGACTTATAATAACCTGGTTGGGAGGTGTGATGAACATTAAAAAGTGTACACTTAATAAAAGAGAAACTAATAATTTTACAATTATAAGTTCATTAATCCCCTTAATTTAGCACAATTGTAAAATAATAAATAAATTTATGTTTTATATATTTTTATTGTGATTTTTATTTCTTATGTAGCTGAAATAATATTTTGGATGCATAACTAGAAAAATGAACGTGACATTTGAATTTTGGAGATCAAAATTTAAAAGAACGTTCTAATAGTGTACAATTTCGGAAATTTCAACCATGCGCAATTTTCGTAATTTGGCCATAAATATTTACTCTGATATCAGATCGAGGCGACTCTAGTTCCAGATGAAAGAATATTCAAATATCTATAACTTTTCTGTTTACAAGATTTTCTAGTTCTGAGGTTTTAAAGACCCAAATTGATGAAAAATCCAAAGTGTGTTATATGTAATTATTAAAAAAATGGTGGATGGTTGCCATCCACCTTTCGGTAATAATATTATGTGTTTTTATTTAAATCATGAGTAGCTAATTTCATCATGCTGAGGTAAAAGGTGAAACTCTTAATTTAAGAATATAGATTCATCATATTTATATTATAATATATTAATTATAATCTAAAGACTAATATTTAATTTCAATCTGGAATAATTATTGACAAACTTTGTTACCGCCTACATAGTTGGTTTTCTTTATTTAGCATAATTGAGTACCTAACTGGACTTATTATAGATAATTGTTATCACTGCATTTATGACTGATTTTATATGTTTTGACATAATTAATTCAGGAAATAAATTAATTGGGTTAATACTGACAATTTATATATTATAAAAAGTAAGATTTCTCTAAATTTAAAATATCAAAAGTGGATCCTCTAACCCCCATCATTTTATTTTGTTGTTGCAGTCCAATTTAAAAATTGTCAATCATTTCAAATAATTTAGTCTTTTTATTTTCATTCAAATTATTATTTTATTTTACTAAATTTATTCTATGTGGATCGATCCCGGACTTATCGGGTTATTTTATTACTTCGACACTCTTATACTTTGGAGTAAATAACCACTTTCTGAGTGTGTCGGGCTTTACAACCCAAAACATGTCTATTAGGTTAGGAAACACATGAATTATAAACTAGTCCATCCTATTTAGTAATGTGAGATATTATTTAATGATATTACCGTTTTGGGCACACAACTAACAACTAGTAATGATTTTAGTATTAGGTTTTGTAATCTAAAACATGTCATTTAAATTATGAGAGTTTATAACTTACAAACGAGTCCAAAGACTCCCTCACTAACGATGTGTGATATTACAATAATAAGCCATTTTTAACTTTATACACACATATATGGTTTATTTTTTTTACTTTTTAAAGCGCTACATGTGATTTTTTTTAATTTAAAAGATATAAATCATATTAATAATTAAAATAAATGATAAGTTGAACTTAACATAAGTTATATAAATTTCTCGCATGAGATAATAAGACAAATGTGGGGCAGTTGTAGAACCCATAGGGTCGGATCGGTACCCCGCGCAGCTGAAGTGGGTCTAACCCAAGAATATCAAGGATAAGTTTATTTTAAAATATTTTAATGAAAACTACATTCTGATACGAGTCCGTAGGAAAATAATGGGGACCCAATCGGAGTCCGGATGCTCCGGAACAGAGAAAATGAAGTTTTAGTGTTCATCAGCCCTCGGTGTCGCGACGCTCAAAATGCCGAGAGCAACTCCGAGATCTGAATGTCAGTGCATCGCGATGCGGAAGGCTGGGCGTCACTAAGCTGGGAGGTCTGATGCTCTGTGTCACGACACGGGAAGGTCCGTGTCGCGACGCTCACCTCGGCAATGAGCAATTTCCAAGTTCAAACCAATCCTAAACACTTCCAATTTTCTCCTATCATTTCAATACACCTAAAAACCAATTTTAACATAAAAATCAACATCAACACATATTATACAACTAGAATACATGTATTCTAAATACTTATATGCATTTGTTTGAATCTAATCATAAACCATTTTAGAATCCCAATAAGAAATGTCTCATGAACAATTCTAGTTCACCTAAATATGGTCAAGTGAATCTAGGATGGTAGCCATAGCTCTAAGATTTAATCTAGAGTTCCAAACTCTTATTAATTGTTCCATGTCCAACATGAACATCTTTGACCTAATTTATAAGCATGTTGTGTATATACTTCCAAAGTATCCTAACACAATTGATTAGCCTTATTTCAATATTAAGCTATGTGATCATTCATCCAATACATAAAAGAACATAGCTTAGGAGAAGATCAAACATTACCTAGTAAGCTTTATGCAAGATCCAATCTACTTCTCCTTTGTTGAAATGGTTGGAGAACCTCCAAGGTGTGCAAGCTTGACTTCAAGATCCAATCTTGATTTCCAATGCTAGCAAGCTTCACTAAACACTTCTCTAACTTAGGCTATTCTCTCAAGAGTTGCTTGTGTTTAGCTTACTCAAGCTTTTTCTTATACTTATACTTGTAATTAAAACCTTCTTAAAGCTCGCTATTTATAGCAAAACTTAGGCAATTTTTAATTAATAAAAGTTGTAATAAATTTTTAAGCGGGCTTAATCCAATTTGTCCACTTATGTATAATTAGGTGTGACTAATCTCCATTGTCTCCCACTTTGATTTAATCCAATTAAATCGAGCCAAGGATTAGGAAATGAATTAGTTAAATATTTTCCACTTTGATTTAATCCAATTAAATCAAGCCAAAATCACCTATTATTACATACTTACAATTACCATAATATCCTCAAATGGTATAGATAATTATAATTTTACAATTAAGCCCTTGTGTAATTATTGAATTAATCTAATTAGGTCAAAGTAAATAATCAATGTTATCCAATAACACTTGATTATCTTAGTTGATATAATTATAATATCGAATATTATCTTTTATCAAAATTAATCGGCTACTCAAGTGCTCAACGAGTACACTTCATATTGTGACTCTCTAAGTTTAGACACGTTCGTCATATAAGCCTAGCTAATATGTACGCAATTCGGTCACCTCCGAATTTGTGAGAACACGAACGACCTTTCTGAACTATACAAGTCGAGGTCATCACATATGTTTAATAATCCCTCCGTCGTAGGCTATCCGAGTTGTGCTTAGGAAACATATAATACATCGTCAAGTTTTCGAGGTGCACATCTCATGTCGACATGTCCACGATTCTTCATAACTGATGAGATCCACCCTAGGTGATCGACTTTGGCCAAAGCCTTAAGAATCATGACTTTACTAACATGGATACCTAAACCCTTTATGGTACACATACGGGCCGACGGATCATATCTTGCTTCGCACTTGATTACTGAGTGCATCGTTCCATACCCAACGAACATCTAGAGGCCAGACCATAAAAGGTTTCTGACATACATGGCATCAAAATGTGGAGGATCTCACACAAAATCAATGATATCCTATTGTCAAAGGATCACATATGCTACTCGACTCGAGGAGATTCCTATTGACTGTGGTGTGTACTTCCAACTATTAGGAATCACATGTGAGTCATTCAGTATTCGGTCAGACCAATACCCACATGTCTATACGAGTTTTTAAAACTCATGGTACATCAGGTCAAACCATTGGAACTCCAATTCCAATATACGATATGTGCTAGTACTCTAGGTTATAGGAATTAGACCGTATTCCAAAACCAACGACTATGAATATTTACTTTAAGAATACTTTACAATAGTAATATTTATCCCAATATCGAACTACCTAGTGTCCAGTATTACTCCAAGACTATTCTAAGGTCGATGTCATTCTTAGCATATCTATATATCAATCTAATACGCATAATGAAAATACCATTAATAAGGTATGAAATGATAATGTAGTTATTTTTTTTATTAATAAATAATAAAATGTATAATACGGATTGGCACTCCAAGCACCAACTCCAACAAACTCCCACTTGCTTAATGCTAATCTGGATGGTACCGCAGTCTCATCTCCTCCACATGTTTATCGAATATCTGCTATGTTGTCTAGTCCCTGAACCTTCAAGACCACTATGTCTTTTCATTCAATTATCTCTCTAATTATGCGATATTTCATTTTCACGTCTTTAGACTTGGAATGCGCCCTCAGATCCTTAGCTGCGCAATGACTTCATTATTATCACAGTATAATGGAATCAAATCCGCAATACTAGGCACAACACTAAGTTCTGTGATAAAATTTTCAATCCAAACAACTTCTTTAGCAGCTTCTGAAGCTGCTATAAATTCCACCTCAGTGGTGGAATCAGCTGTTGAGCCTTGTTTTGAACATCGCCAATTAACCGCACCACCGTTAAGGGTAAATATGTATCCTGATGTAGATTTTCTATCATCTGGATCTCCCTGGAAGTCGGAGTCTATATAACCCGTAACTTATAGCTCATTTTCTCCATATATCAGAAACTTATCCTTAGTACCTTTAAGATATTTCAGGATATATTTCACAGTTGTCCAATGATCATTACCTGGATCAGATTGATATCGGCTGGTCACACTGACGCTGAAACTGATGTCAGGTCTAGTACATAGCATAACATACATCATGCTTCCAATACAAGAAGTATATGGCAAGTTAGACATCTTAAATCTCCCTTCCTTAGTCTGAGGTGCCATTTTCTTCAAAAGATGTATGTCGTATCAGAAAGGTACATTTGCTACCTTGCAGTTGGTAAAACCATACCTTTCTAACATCTTACCTATGTACGTCGATTGCGACAATCCTATAAGTTTCCTAACTCTATCCCAGTAGAGCCTTATACCTAGTATATAAGAAGCTTCACCTATATTATTCATGGAGAAGTTCTTGCAAAGGTAGGCTTTCACACTTTGCATCAATCTTATATCATTTCCTATGATAAGGATGTCATCTACATACAAAACTAGGAAAACTATCATGCTCTCACTCACTTTCTTATAAACACATGGTTCTTCCTCGTTCTTGATGAATCCAGATAATCTAATTATCTCATCAAAATGATGATTCCAGCTTCGGGATGCCTGTTTAAGTCCATAAATAGACTTTTGGAGCTTATAAACCAACTATGGTTGTTCCATATAGATATCCTCCTCAAGGAATCCATTTAGGACAACAGTTTTCATATACATCTGCCATATCTCATAGTCGTGAAATGCAGTAATGGCTAAAAAAGTCCTAATGGATTTTAGCATGGCTACTGGTGAAAAAGTTTCCTCATAGTCAATCCCAGGACGTTGAGTGTAACCTTTCGCTACTAGTCGGGCCTTAAATATTTCCACATTTCCATCGAGCCCTCACTTCCTTTTGTAAACCCATTTACAACCAATAGGTTTAACTCCTTCGGGAAGTTTAACCAAGTCCTAGACTTGATTGTCATGCATTGAATCCATTCCAAATTTCATGGCTTCCTGCCATTTTCCTGAATCGATATCCAATATCACTTCTTTATACGTAGTCAGATCTGTTTCCTCCAAGAGGAAAACATCAAGGCTCATATCAAATGTTAAAAATAGTCTTTCAGGAGGCCTTGATATTCTATTCGACTTACGTAGAACCTGCGTTGTAGATCCTTCACCTAATTGGATCTCTGGTTCCATATCAGGTTCCTTACTGTTGGGATCAAAATCATCAAGTTCAATCTTTCTACAACTCCCACTATTTCTAAAAAATTCCTTTTCAAGAAAAGTGGCAAAGCCAAAACCAAATACATTTCGTTGCTCAGAATCATAGAATTGATATCCCATAGTTGTGGAACACCTAGGGTCGGATCGGAGCCCCGCGCAGCGTAAGTAGGTATAACCCAAGGATATTAAGGATATGTGTATTTTAAAATATTTTAAAGTAATTTAATGAAAACTAAATTTCAATACGAGTCAGTAGGAAAAAATAAGGACCCAATCGGAGTCCGAATGCTCCAGAATGGAGAAAATGAAGTTTTAGTGTTCATCAGCCCTCAGTGTCACGACACGCGGGCTTTGGGAGTTGATTCGCTCAAAATTCCGAGAGCAACTCTGAAAGCTAAATTTCAGCGCATCGCAACTCGAAAGGCTGGGCGTCGCGACTCTGAGAGGTCTGATGCTCTGTGTGGCGATGCGGGAAGGTCCGTGTCGCGACGCTCGCCTAGACAGTGAGCAATTTCCAAGTTCAAAGCAATCCTAAAGACTTCCAATTTTATCCTATCATTTCAATACACCTTAAAACTAATTTTAACATCAAAACCAACATCAACTAATGTTATACAACTAGTATACATGTATTCTAAATACTTATATGCATTTGTTTGAATCTAATCATAAATCATTTTAGAATCCCAATAAGAAATGTCTCATGAACAATTCTAGTTCACCTAAAGGTGGTCAAGTAAATCTAGAATGGTAGCCATAGCTCTAAGCTTTAATATAGAGTTCCAAACTCTTATTAATTGTTTCATGTCCAACATGAATATCTTTGACCTAATTTATAAACATGTTGTGTTTATACTTCCAAAGTATCCTAACACAATTGATTAGCCTTATTTCAACATTAAGTTATGTGATCATGCATCCAATACACAAAAGAACATATCTTAGGAGAAGATCAAACATTGCCTAGTAAGCTTGATGCAAGATCCAATATACTTCTCCTTTTTTGAAATAGTTGGAGAACCTACAAGGTGTGCAATCTTGACTTCAAGATCCAATCTTGTTTCCAATGCTAGCAAGTTTCACTTCAAGATCCCATCTTGATTTCTCCTATAGGAAATGTTGTAGAGACCTCACAAGCTTCTCTAAACACTTCTCTAACTTAGGCTAATCTCTCAAGAGTTGCTTGTGTTTAGCTTACTCAAACTTTTGCTTATGCTTATATTTGTAATTAAAACCTTCCTAAAGCTTGCTATATATAGCAAAATTTAGGCAAATTTTAATTAACAAATGTTATAATCAACTTTTAAGTGGGTTAATCCAATTTGTCCAAATATATATATAATTAGGTGTGAGAACACGAACGACCTTTCTGAACTATACAAGTCGAGGTCATCACATATGTTTAACAATCCCTCCGTCGTAGGCTATCCGAGTTGTGCTTAGGAAACATATAATACATCGTCAAGTTTTCGAGGCGCACATCTCATGTCGACATGTCCACAATTCTTCATAACTGATGCAATCCACCCTAGGTGATCGACTTTGGCCAAAGCTTTAAGAATCATGAATTTACTAACATGGATACCTAAATCCCTTATGGTACCATAAAAGGTTTAAGACATACATGGCATCAAAGTGTGGAGGATCTCACACAAAATCAATGATATCCTATAGTCAAAAGATCACATATGCTACCGGACTTGATGAGATTTCTATTGACGGTGGTGTGTACTTCCAACCATTAGGAATCACATGTGATTCATTCAGTATTCGGTTCAACCAATACCCACATGTATATACGAGTTTCCAAAACTCATGGTACATCTGGTTAATCCATTGGAACTCCAATTCCAATATATGACATGTGCTAGTCTTATAGGTTATAGGAATTTGACCGTATTCCAAAACCAACGACTATGAATATTTACTTTAAGAATAGTTTTCAATAGTAATACTTATCCCAATGTCGAACCACCTAGCGTTCAGTATTACTACAAGATTATTCTAAGGTCGATGTCATTCTTAGCATATTTATACATCAATCTAATACGCATAATGACAATACCATTAATAAGGTATGAAATGATAATGTAGTTTTTTTTTATTAATAAATAATTAAATGTATAATTCGGATTGGGACTCCAAGCATCAACTCCAATAAAAGGACAAAAGTATTGGTCGAGGTAAAAAATTGGGATCAGTTGGGATAAGTTGAACTTGGCGGAAATGAAGGGCATGTGGAGTAAATATCCCACATTACTTAAATACCTAAGGCCCGCCTATATATATACTAAGGTGTTCCCCAACTTCTTATGACGTCATTTTTAGGTTGGGTTAAGCCCACCAGAGTGGTATCAGATCCAACGTTGTGGAGAGGGTGAATGACGTGTATAGTAACTATCCCAACTCGTTTGAATATATAAGGCCCGCCTGATTTATTGGCCATGTCCTCTGATGCTCCATGTGTGGCCTGGATCATGTCAAAAGAAGCCTTAGATAGCTTGGCTGTGAAGTTCACCACTTTGCTTCAGGACGCAACACCGATATATGGGTTTGGGAGGGCAACTTTAGTTCCACTGGGCCGGGTGCAGCTTACGATGACCATTGGGACAACCCTTTATGCCCGGATTATTATGATGGACTTCACCCTAGTGGACTGCTTGAGCAACTATCAGGGATGACCCTTCATGATGAAGTCAAGGGCCATGGGAAACAGGTTCTCGTATGCCGTGGCCTGATCCAAGTTGCTGAGGACTTCCTTGGGAGACAAGTTCTCGTATGTCGTGGCCTGATGCAAGTTGATGTGTTTGGCCAGGAAGTTGAAGGTTGCGAGAAGATGGGCCACCCCCTCACGTCCTCTGAGAAATAATTGATCCCCAGCAGCGGGGTTCCCTATTGGATTGGAGAGGATACGGCTGGAGCTTTGCCCTTCATGCTCATGGTTTTCTTCTTGGGATCATTCTCCACAGGCTTTTTAGTCTCCTTACCCCCCCGACCTGGTGGAATTGTCTTTTAGAGGTTCATGAGGGAGTGTGCATAATTTGGGTCAGTTGGGAGATGTTTGTAGTTTAGGTCGGTTGTGAGATGTTTGAGGCTTGAAGTGTAGGAGTCAGTGTTTGGCTGGTTTGAGGGGCACTTGAGGGCCTGTGGTGGAGCAGTCATGTTATTTTCCGCCTTGCTTCTGGCGAGATTGGAGTAATGACCGGGCACGGGCGCTGCTGGACCCGCCCAGGGTAGCCCGCATGGCCTCTCGAGTAATTTGTATTGGGATTTTCATTCCATACATACCTGCGAACAAGTGGAAATATTTAAAGCATGTAGAAAAAAAAAAGCAAAGGCAACTTGAACAAACATGAAATAATAAGAAAATAAATATGAAGTCAGTGGGACAGTTAGAGATTACCATTCTGCCTGGACTGAGGTGGTGGAGTGCTCAAGGTGAAGCCCGAGCCGGCAAGAGCAGAAGGGTTGAAGAGGTCTCTGTAGTAGCCCCCGAATTCAAATGCCTTCTTTACCCTGGCCCGAGTCTCTTGATGGACTTTTGAGAGATCTCTCCAGCAAGCTGCAAAAGGCTCGAAGGTTAGTAGAACGTTAAGACCGATCAAAAGAAAATTGGAGGTCAGGTTATTACCTCTGACTCGAAAGACGTGGGAAATCGTGATGCGCTCGTTATCGCCATGTTGATGCCTCCATCATTGGCCCCCAACCCAGAACCACTTGCCTTAAAATTCTTATCGGTGGCCTGGAGATTTGTGATGATGTGAAGGACTCTGACGTGGGTTGAGAGGTAATACCAACCTTTGTATTCTTTTGGGTTGGCATTCATCCGATATAACCTCTTCAGATCGATGATAGATGGCTCTCCCAGCCCGGCTGGGCTCCAGATCACGTGCAGACCGGCCAAAATCCATTCAAATTTAGCTGGAACGGGGCTAGATTCATTACTGCCATCATCTTCGCGAAATACTTCTGCATGGGCAAGTGCAACCTCATGTCAAAAAAGGTCGCGCAGAGCGCCAATTGGTCATCGCATGGATGACTTGTCTGATCCCATTCCCTTGGGACACTTAGTGTGATGGCCTCGGGGATGTTGAACCTTTCTCTCAGTTATTCTAAGTCAGCCTTGGTTACTGATGAAGCCCGATCCATATCCAAATTCATGAAGTCGAGCTTGGGGTGATGTGGCTCAGGTCGGGGCACCCTTCTTTGGTATGACTGGTTTTCTTCTTCAGAAATGGTCGGTGTGGTGTCGTAGTTGTCAGGGCTCTCCGACCCCGAGCTGTGTATGTTAACCGTCTCTTCCTAGCGTGTTGACTCCACGGTGGGAGGAATAGCGTTGAAGAGAGTTGGAGAAGATGATCCCGAGTTTGACATTTTTGCCAAGACAATAGCCGAGGAGGGAGGTTAGTTCGAAATACTTAGTTCTAAAAGCTAATTCTATGGTTAGTAGAGCTAACTACGCCTAAAACTAAGATTTACTATGTCATCGTCCCTACCAAGAGGTTAACCCTAAAAAAGACCCTAAGCATCCTAAAAATGGCAAAATAATAAAATGCAAAACATTATGCAAGGCAAAAAAACACCCACATAAACCCCAGAAACACATGCTTCCTATCCCTAATAAAAAAAACCCAGAAAGAACACATCCAAACATTCACTCAAAAGCAAAAAACACATCCACCCAAAGTAAACCCACCCCTCATACTTCCATTAACACAAAAGAAAACTCAGAAAAAGGAACAAAATGCAAACAAACCACACTAGCAGGCCACCTTCATTATTGCAAGCAGAAACATAAACAATGAGAGAAGAAGTCAGAAAGGAACTTACTTGCAGAAGCTTGAAGGGGTATTTGTGATAATTTTTTAAATGAAGGGATTTTCATGATCATATGATCGAAAATTGGGGATTTATTAGTCATTTTTCCTTGATTTTATTATTCATTTGATGCGACCCGAGGCAAAAGTGAGAGAATTTGAATTTTGTGTTGAGTTGATATTTGTATTAAATTTTTATGCAAATTATAATTAAATTTTAACAATACATTATTATTAAAACATAGAATATTATAACTGGATCAAATTTACTGTTACAATACCTAAATAACAATCAGAAAATCGTGGGCAAGTTATTAGTTGAGTTTTAAAGAGTAACGAAATGTTTATTATAAAATTGTGATGCAAAACTTTTATCTAGGGGTGGCAGTTTGGGTCAAGATTCGTTTATTCGTTCAATTCGATTCGCTTTAAAGCGAATACGGGTTTGAAAAATTGGATTCGTTTAATAAATGGGTCGATTCGATTCGATTCGTTTATTAAACGAATCAAATACGAATTTAAGCTCATTGATTCGTTTATTCGTTTAGGATTAGTTTTATTATTTTTATTTACTAGTTCTTGTTAATTTTCAATTAAGATTCGAGAAGTTATAGCTAATTACCATAGAAAAAGTAATATTTTCGATATTTGGTGAGTTATTTTTAGTAAATATATTAATTACACATTTAATATGTATATATTTATGAAGAATTAATGTAAATCAAATGTCGTAAATTATTTTATTAAATAATATCATGACTAAACGAATAAACGAATATTCGTATTCGATTCGTTTAATAAACGAATCGAATACGAATCATGATATTATGATTCGTTTAATAAACGAATCGAATACGAATCCATCATATTTTGATTCGATTCGTTTAGGATTCGATACAAATTCGATTCGTTTATTCGTTTTGCCACCCCTACTTTTATCCCAACTAATATGGCATTTGACTTGTACATTTTTTTTTAAAATCGTTGGAAACCCCACTGTCAAACCATCTCTTCTAGGTTAAAGCGGAGCATGTAAAACCCCCGACTACCCCAGACTCTTATAAAAAACGCACTCTCTAAATTCAAATTCATGACCTGAATGTCAGATTCTGAACCCTACATTACCAAGCCACTTCTCATTGGGATATTATTTTTTTTTTTGACTGGTACATGATAATGAATAATTATGATTTATCAGTTGAGATTTGTATCTCAAATTTATAAGCATAGAATTACTCAATATTATCCATTTTTGTTGTATATTATGAGATTTTGTGTGCCTATTATCAATTTTTGGATTTTTATTATTACTATTATAAGCTGTTATATTATCGTTTTTATGTTCATTCTAATAAATGTGAAATCAAATAATTTAGTTTCCATATCACGTGTCTAATAACAGGAGAAAACAATGAGAGAAAAATTTGTGGGAATTTGTTGATGGTGTTTTTAGGCACTATGATATTCAAGGCAGCACGACGAGGACAGAAGGGTAATTCCCTGACTGGTTGAGATCATCAAAGCCGACCCGGCCACTATACAGTAAGAGACCGAACACTTGATGATAGGTGACCGACCACTTGAAATCGGATAACCGGGCACTATCAGGTCGACAGAAACACTCTCAGCATAAAAGACTATCATGACCGACCTCATGGAGACCGACCAGACGAGCGAGATATGCTCAAAGATAATGACACCCTATTCTTGCGGATAAGATAAGCAAATTATCATACTCTCACGAGGAAATGAAGTCAGAATCCGAAAAGGAATAAGAAAAGAGAAGGCAATATTAGACTAGGAATCCTTGCAAGAAGAGAAGACTGAGTTCAACTAGGATTTCTTATGCACATAGGAGTCTGATTTCTATACTATTATAAATAGGAGGGCAGAGTATGTGTAAAAGGCATCAAAAAATTAGTGATCTGAATCTTCAAGCTCTGACTTGTAGAGACCCGAGAAGAGTGTTTAAGTAATAAAAGTACCATCTTTTTTGTGTCCGTGGACGTAGGTCGGATCCAAATCCACCGAACCACGTTAAATCTCCTTGTTGATTGGTGTGTTTATCTGTCTTTTGCTAAATTTGTCTTTGGTCCCCCATAACCAAACAAATTCACTATTGAGGGAGGATTTCTTCGGGAGTAATATTCCAATATTACCCTGAGACCAAAATCCGCCGTCAACAGTTGGCGCCGTCTGTGGGGAATTCTAACAAAAAGCAACTCGCGTAGTAAGACAATGGCGGAAGACGGAAACCACCAACCATCAGGGAACTCGGCTGCAGATTGGATGGAAAAAATTGAGGAGAACCTGAGGAAGGAAAGGGAGGAGAACCAAACTTTGCTAAAAACCATAGTAGACCGGTTAGAAAAGGTAGAAGGAGTGCACAACGGAAAATTCGAGACCGGGACTAGCCGAAGAAGGAACGAAATAGCGGAAGGAAAGAGAATTGTCGATATAAGTGAGGACGACAGACCCCGGAGGAGGGATCCTTACAGGGTAAGATCTGTTGTGGTTCAGGAAGATTCCCAGACCGAGGACACATGGGAGGAAGAGGGTGACAAATCGTCACCAGACCCCTCCTATGATAGCCCTCGCAACACCCGGCGAAAGGAGAAAGGATATGACGAAGAAGTACGAGAAGATACCGGCCACGAGAAGCACCACCCCCGGGATAACAGAAAGAAAGGAGACCGCAGAAGGCGGAATGGAACCAAAGACAGCGGCATGAAATCTTGGTTACGGGAGGAGCTGGCCAAATGGGGAGTATGCCCCAATACAGACAGAGGGGATGGCCCGGACGGCAAGGATGAGTCCCCCCTCACAGAAGAAATAAAAACAGAGAAATTCCCGAAAAGATTCAGCATGCCAACCATGGCGCCATACAAAGGCCATACCGATCCCAAAACCCACATTGAAGGCTTCGTCCTACTAATGGAGGTACAAGGGGTAACATGGGACGCCATCTGCAAAGTGTTCCCCCTAACTCTGGCCGGACCGGCCATTCTATGGTATAGAAGCCTAGCCCCAAGAAGCATCAGCAGCTTCGCACAACTGAGAAAGTCATTCATACGACACTTCAAAGGAGCTTGTGTCCCCAGAAAGACAATTGGAGAACTAAGGCTTATGAAACAAGGAGACGACGAACCTTTGAAGATATTTGTTGAAAGGTACCATAATATGGTACTCGAAGTCGGAGGGTATGAATCCCCCGAGGCCCTGGAAAGCTTGAAGGGAGCCTTGAAAATCGGGAGGCTATGGACCCACCTCAGGATCCAAGACATCCCGGACTACGCAACCGCCCTGGAGGTGGCCCGAAAATTCGTTTTGTTAGAGAACGAAGAGAAAGTATCCCGAAAAGGGAACACCATCAGAGAAAGGACCACGAGAGAAGGCGCCCCCCGCCGTGTAGAAAGAGAATCCAGAAGACCACCCCCAAAACACAAGGAGTTCAAACCACTGCACCGAGACAACCAAGAGAGAAGGGCGCCGACCCAAGTAAACCATGTGGTCGGGGAAGATGCATACATTCCCTTAAAAAAACCACTGGGACAAATTGTCATGGAGATCCAGGGGAAAGGCCTCTTGGTAGAACCCGACCAAAGAAGATTCCCCCCGGACAAAAGGAACCAAAAGGCTTATTGCGTGCACCACAACTCCAAGGGACATGCAACAGACGGATGTAAAGATCTACGAGAACAAATGGAAGATCTAGCACGAAACGGGTATCTGAACAAATACATTGACCACGAGGTCATGACGGCCAGACAAAGAGCACGTAGCCGCCAAATCAATATCATCGCAGGAGGAAGAACACTGGCCGGAAACTCTAACCGGTCAAGGAAAGATTACAGCAGAGCCCGAGGACCAGACGTCTTAGAAACAGAGCAGGTCACAGGGCCGCAAGGAAGTCGGTCGGTACCAATAATGTTTACTGATGAGGATACCCGAGGAGTAAGTTTCCCGCATGACGATGCGTTGATAATCAAGGCAGTCATCAGCGGGTCGGAAGTAGACAGAATCCTGGTGGACCCCGGAAGCGCGGTTGACATAATTTCCAGAGAAGCACTGGACGACCTAGGGGTGGAATATGCAACCCTAACCAACGATAGCACTCCCTTATACGGTTTCGGAGGATCAGCCGTCATCCCGCTAGGAAGGATACAGTTGGCAATAACTGTCGGGACACATCCCCGGACCCGAACGATCATGATAGACTTCACTGTAGTAGACTGCATGAGCAGTTACCAGGCCATCGTCGGGCGACCCTTCATGATGAAAACAAAAGCCGCAATGTCCTGCTACCACCTGAAACTGAAATTCCCCACCCGGGAGGGGATCGGATTGTGTGCGGAAGCCAGAAAACAGCTCGCAGCTGCTTCGCAACTCTCTCACGAGAAACTCTCTGCATCACAGAAGATACCCGAAAACGACAAAGAAACCAGGGAGAAAAAGAAGAAAACAGAAGCCCGGGGCCCCGGCCAAACAAAAATGCCCGGCTCGCTGCAGCTGAGGAAACGGAAGAAATAGAACTTTATGGGCCAGCAAAAAGTATAAAGATAGGGGGAGGCCTGAGCAAGTCTATACGACAGGATCTTCTAGAATGCCTGAAGGGGTACCCGGACGTCTTTGCCTGGGGATACAATGACATGCCTGGGATCGACCCGAGATTCATCAATCACCGCCTAGCAGTAGACCCATCTCGCAAGCCGGTCAGGCAAAAAAGAAGGAACTTCAATCAAGAGAGGAGTAAAGCAATAGCAGCCGAGGTCGAGAAGTTACTAAAGGCAGGTCTCATCAGGGAAGCGAGGTACCCGGATTGGGTATCAAACGTAGTGTTGGTCAGAAAAAACAATGGCAAGTGGCGAATGTGTGTCGATTTCACCGACCTAAACAAGGCGTGCCCAAAGGACAGCTTTCCTTTGCCGAACATAGACCAGCTAGTAGACACCACAGCCTGTCAAGGATTACTGAGCTTCATGGATGCTTTCTCCGGATACAACCAGGTCAAAATGTTCCCTGCAGACGAAGAGAAGACAACCTTCATCACAGATCAGGGGCTCTACTGCTATAAAGTAATGCCATTCGGGCTAAAAAAACGCTGGAGCAACCTTCCAAAGGTTGGTAAACAAAGTTTTCAAACCACTCATCGGCATTACAATGCTAGTTTATGTCGATGACATGATAACAATGTCGAAAGAACCAAGCAACCACATGGACGACCTAAAAAAGACCTTCGAGCTATTAAGAACACAACCTGAAACTCAATCCAGAAAAATGTACCTTCGGGGTAGCCTCAGGAAAGTTCTTAGGCTACATGGTGAGCACCCGAGGTATCGAAGCAAACCCACAGAAGATCCAGGCAATATTAGGCCTAAACTCTCCCAAAACAGTGAAAGAAGTACAAAGTCTGACTGGCCGAGTGGCTGCTCTCAATCGATTCATATCACGAGCAACTGACAAGTGCCACCCTTTCTTCAAAGTGATCCAAAAAGCAAACAAGGATATCGATTGGACGTCAGAATGCGAAGAGGCCTTCCAGCAGTTGAAGCAGTATCTAGTACAGCCCCCACTCCTGGCAAAACCACTCCCGGGGGAAACATTATACTTATACCTAGCCGTTTCGGATCGGGCAGTGAGTTCAGTACTAATACAAGAAACCGACAAGGTCCAGAAACCGGTTTACTACATCAGCAAAGCCCTCCTAGACGCCGAAACCCGATATCCGGTACATGAACTGGTCGCCCTTTCATTGATCACGGCAGCTCGGAAACTACGGCCTTACTTCCAGGCCCATCCTATCAAGGTCTACACCGATCACCCCTTAAAACAAATTCTACAGCGGCCAGAGGTTTCCGGCAGATTAGTAAAGTGGTCGGTAGAACTAAGTGAACATGACATCACATACCTCCCAAGAGCAGCAGTAAAGGGACAAGCCTTGGCAGATTTTGTCGCCGAATGTACCACCGGCCCCCAGACCCTGGCTATAGACGAGGACAAATGGGAAATGTCCGTAGACGGTTCAGCCAGCACACAAGGCAATGGCGCGGGAATCATCCTAAAAAGCGACAAAGGAGAAGAAATCCTACTCGCCCTGAAGTTCGCTTTCATAGCGACCAACAATGAAGCAGAATATGAAGCAATACTGGGCGGTTTGAGACTATGCACGGTGCTAGGGATCCGAGATGTGGTAATAAAGAGTGACTCGCAGTTAGCTATTCAGCAACTAAAAGGAGCATTTCAAGCAAAAGAGCCTAGCATGATGGCCTATCTGACCGAAGTACGAAAGTTAACCGGGAAGATGGGGGATGTACGCTTCGAACAAATCCCCCGAGAGGACAATTGTGAGGCAGATTCCCTGGCACGGCTCGCCTCTTCAACAAAAGCCGAGCACCCCAGGATAATCCCTTTGATTTACATCCGGGAAAGGAGCGTGGGAGAATCCAAAGTAGAAGTTCTAGATAAAGAAAGTCAAGCATCATGGATGCAACCCATCAGAAAATATCTGGAAACGGGAGAAACACCAGAGGACAAAACGGAGGCCAGAAAGTTAAGATACAAGGGCACCAAATTCTCCCTAATCAACGGGGTACTTTACCGACGGGGTTACTCAGTCCCCCTCTTAAGATGTCTTACAGAAGAAGAGGCAAATTATGTACTCAGGGAGATACACACGGGCATCTGCGGGAGCCACGTCGGAGGTCGCTCAATTGCTTTCAAAGCCCTAAGACAAGGTTTCTACTGGCCGACCATGCACCAGGCATGGCGGCATAGAAGTGGCCCGCAAGTGCGAAGGATGTCAGAAAAACGCAAATCTCCACCACCAACCAGCCGAACAGTTGACTACACTGCTCAGTCCCTGGCCGTTCGCCCAGTGGGGACTAGACATCATTGGGCCGATGCCACAAGGGAAAGGGCAGGCAAAATACGCCATCGTGGCCATAGACTATTTCACCAAATGGGTGGAAGCCGAGCCACTATCCACCATAACAGAGAAAAAGCCACTGAGTTCCTGAGGAAAAATATCGTCTGCCGGTTCGGGATCCCCCGAGCCGTCATTACTACTGACAACGGGAAGCAGTTTGACAGCAAAGGTTTCAGAAAACTTTGCGAGGATCTCCAGATCGCCCTAAGTTCGCCACGCCAGCCCATCCCAAGTCAAACGGACAAGTCGAGGCGACGAACAAAACCATCAAGGCTAACCTGAAAGCTCGGCTCGGATCCAGCAAAGGCCTGTGGGTCGAGGAACTACCAGAAGTACTATGGGCACACCGGACAACCTATAAGGACTCCACGGGAGAAACCCCGTTCTCCTTAGCATACGGATATGAAGCTGTCATCCCGGCAGAAATCGGGGTGACCTCCCACAGGGTTCAGCACTATGAGAGTAAGCAGAATGAAAAACTTATCAGAAACCACCTCGACCTGATCGAAGAGAAGAGAGAGAGTCGGCCATGAAAACAGCAATCTACCAACAAAGGATGGCCCGCTTCTACAATAAAAGGATTCGGACACGCACCTTCATCCCAGGCGACCTGGTGCTAAGAAAAGTCACCCTAAATACTCGAAAGCCAGAGGAAGGCTCCCTGGGCGCCAAATGGGAAGGGCCCTACAAGGTGGTAAAAGTGGTGAAGCCCGGAGTGTACATCCTAGAACGGCTGGACGGCACAAGATTAAAAAAGCCATGGAACGTCGAGATGTTGAGAAAATACTTCCAGTAAACTTTCCCTTCCTCCTATCCGCTTACGGCAAACAAATAAGGGACATGAATTCAAATACAGAGCCTCTCTCAAAATGACCCACAGAGAGTTGTAAGAAGGGCAGTATGTCCCCAAGTATCAATAAATTTTTTTTTTCATTTATCCGCTCTTCTAAAAAATAAACGTTTGCAAAAAGAAAAAAAAACCGGGGACATACTCAAAACAACAATCTGAACATAAAAAGAAATATGCCCTCTGATGTTCCAAACAGCTCGGGGCTGGATCTTCAGCTCGGGGTCGGGTACATCCTGCCGAGTCAGCCCTTCGGAATGGGGACGTAACATTCACCCAGGTCCAAGTGCCTCTTTTCTCAGCTCGGGGTCGGGTACATCCCACCGAGTCAGACCTTCGGACTGGGGACGTAACATTCCCTCAGGACCAAGTGCATTTTTCTCAGCTCGGGGTCGGGTACATCCCACCGAGTCAGCCCTTCGGACTGGGGACGTAACATTCCCTCAGACCAAGTGCATTTTTCTCAGCTCGGGGTCGGGTACATCCCACCGAGTCAGCCCTTCGGACTGGGGACGTAACATTCCCCCAGGACCAAGTGCTTTTTCAGCTCGGGGTCGGGGTATGTCCCACCGAGTCAGCCCTTCGGACTGGGGACGTAACATTCCCCCAGGTCCAAGTGTCTTTTTCAGCTCGGGGTCGGGTATCCCCACCGAGCCAGCCCTTCGGACTGGGGACGTAACATTCCCCCAGGTCCAAGTGCCTTTTTCAGCTCGGGGTCGGGTATGTCCCACCGAGTCAGCCCTTCGGACTGGGGACGTAACATTCCTCAAAGTCCAAGTGCCATTTTCAGCTCAGGGTCGGGGTACGTCCCACCGAGTCAGCCCTTCGGACTGGGGAGGTAACATTCCCCCAGTTCCAAGTGCCTTTTTCAGCTCGGGGTCGGGTTACGTCCCACCGAGTCATGCTCATTGGACTGGGGACGAGGCATTCCCCAGAACCAAGTATCTCTCTTGGCTCGGGGTCCTCAGGGACATACTCGATGCATAGGATCCGTGAGAAGCATAGCACGGGGAGGGATGATACCCCTGTGGCGATTGCCTACTCCAGTGTTACCGAACATAAGGAGGAATATGCCCTTAATGTGTCGAGCACTCTTCGATCCTCACGTACCCGATGTAATGGATCCGTGGGAAAGCATAGCACGGGGGATAATGATACCCCCGTGACGATTGCTAGCTCCAGTGATCCGGACCTAAGGAGGAATGTGCCCTTAGTATCCCGGACACTCTTTGATCCATTCATCAATCGGATCCGCGAGAGACACAGCACGGGGATGTGTTGTGCCCCTGTAGCGTGTGCCTACTCCAGCGTGGTAAGGAGGAGCCCTCATACAATACACAGGCTCCCCAGTGAACCGATGTGTAGAGGATGTGCCCTTACCAATCAAACGCTCTTCTGATCCGAATCCTGGTTCGCCGAGACACTGAATTGAAAGATTCAGAATTATGTTTTGGAGACCTCAGACGGGACGCTGTTTTGAGGCATCCATGTTGTTGTTTATACTTGCAAAAACATTTTTGGGATAGGTGCTAAGTCACCCCCACCTTTTAATTTTATTTTCCAGAATCTTGTTTTTGTTTTTCGCCGATCTGGCAGAGGGACGCCCATGCCAGATCCGGTAGGTTTTCAAAATTGATTCATTTCCCTTCGGAATAGTGCCAGTGATTAATCGGCTCGGGGCGGGATTACGTTCCGCCGAGGTTACTTATTAGTCGGCTCGGGGCTGGATTTCGTACCGCCGACGCCACTTGGTTATTCAGCTCGGGGTCGGGTTACGTCCCACCGAGTCAGTCTTCTTTGGACTGGGGAGGTAGCATTCCCCCAGAGCCCAAGTCTTTCACTCAGCTCGGGGTCGGGTTACGTCCCACCAGAGTCGGTTTCTTTGGACTGGGGAGGTAACATTCCCCCAGAGCCAAGTGTTTCACTCAGCTCGGGGTCGGGTTACGTCCCACCGAGTTGGTTTTCTTTGGACCGGGGAGGTAACATTCCCCCAGAGCCAAGTATCTCACTCAGCTCGGGATCGGGTCATGCCCCTGCCCCTCCGGCTCATGATTAAACCTCGAAGGTCTCAAATCAAAGTGTTCGGATAACAGGAAGCATAAAGAAAAAGAGAAAGAGATAAGAAAAACACATAAATATATATATATATATATATATATATATATATATATATATATGTGTCAAAATACAGTTTGAATTGTTATTACAAAAAGTTGAAGTGTACACAGGGCCCCGGTCGGGTTACCCTTTTTCATTCAGCCCGCGCAGGGGCAGGAATTTCTTCCTCAGCTAGCTCAGACAGCGGAGGATCGGCTCGACCTCTGGAAGAGGAACTGCGGCTTCAACCTCGGCAGCATGAGAGACCTCTACATCAGAGTTGGGAGGAGGGATCTCAAGGCAGTCCTCACCAGGAGTAGGAACATCAGGTCGTCCTTCCTGGGAAATCCCGGAAGCCGGAACAACCGAAATCGGGTCGGGATCCATCACCTCCTCGGAAGGAGGAGGGAGACATTTCTGGAACTCCTCCTCGGAGATCTCCCCCTTGCAGAAACTGATGGCCGCATAAATATGGTCCATATTCAGACTTGGCAGCACCATCGGTATCAATTCAGCACAGTCACCAACCCCCTCAGGGCGAATGGCCTCCTTCTCGGTCTCAAGATCGGCCTCTCTCTCCTCAAGCTCGACCTCTTTCCTCTCAAAATCATCCCGAGCCCGTGCCATTTGCTCATCGTTGGCCTTCAATTTGGTTTCAACATTTGACACCTTCGCTTTCAAAACACCGATCTCAGATTGGGCAGCTTTCAAATCCTCCCTGGCAGAGTCGGCAAGTTTTCGCTCCAACGCGGCAGCAGCCTTAAGAGCTTTGTTTGTTTTGAAATTCTCAATTGCGGTCGACTCAAGGTTCTTTATCACCTCCTCCCGATCAGCCAGTTTAGCCTCCACTTCTGTAAGGCGATTCTGAAGTCTCTGGGCCTGACCACCCTCGGACAATAGACTCAGAAGGAGGTCCTTATTCTTCGCCATGAGGTAAGTAGCCTGCACGAAAAAAAAGAAAGTCAAGATATGAGAAGACCGAGAACCAAAATCAGAAAAGAGGAGAAAAAAAAAAAAAAAAACTACCTTTGCCATTTGAGAGCTCATCTCGGTCACCACAGCTTCAGGAGAGATATCCTCATATCTCGAAACCTCCCCCGGGGGAATCACCTCGGCCAATTCATTAAAAGCCGGCACTAAATGGGAAGTAGCCTCCCGGATGCCTTCTCCCAAGTCATCCACCCCGAGGATCACGGAACTTTCCGCTTCTTAGTAGAACCCTCGGAAGATTTTTTCCCCCGACGGACATCTTTCTTCTTGCCCGGGACAGGCTCCTCCTCATCCCCCCCAACTCAGCCTCCTCGGCCCCAAATTGACGCCTCCTTTTCCTCAAAAGCTTCGGCGGACTGATGAGACGAGCAGACCCCGATGACTGCACACCAGGAGAAGATAGACCCCGAGCAGCCGGCTGAACTTCCCCTGAGATACTCTCCCAACACAACAGGTTCAGGATGTCCCCGGGAAGTTCCAGTTTCCACATGACCCGAGCCTTCTTTATAGTACTGGCCAACTTCTCAAGAAACTTCGGCCTCTTTGACATGCCTACAAAAAATGGGGGAGACGGAAAAGGAACGAGGACCCGAGCATATAACAAGACATCAACATTATAAACACGACAGAGAAGTCAAACTAAAAAACAGTCGCAAACATCTACCTATCCGACCCGAGGCCTCCGAAGGGACAGTCCGAGTAAGGCCCGACTCACAAAGGCCGCATCATTAACCAACTCCCTCCAGTGGGCAGCATACCCTCGAGCCCAATATACCCGCCTCCGGACCTGACGAGAAACCTTGGGAGCATCCCGCCAACAAGCTGGGAGGATTCAGAGAAGTTAGAAACCTAAGAAACTAAGAACGAGAATAAGAAAAAAGAGGGATATTAAACTCCTAACCTCCCGCCCTGAAGATGTCCGGAACCGAGACGTCCCCCTCAAACGATCTCAGGACCCGACCCCAATCCCCAGTAGCCCAGAACCAAAGATCCTTGAAATTCTTGTTAGAGTCGGGGAGTTTCTGGACAACGTTGGACGAACTCTCATAAGCAGAGAGGTAATACCAGCCGTAGTGGGTCTTTGGGTTAGACTTCAAGCGATATAACCTCTTCAACTCTTCCAAAGAAGTTACACATAAACCTGCTCGGTACCAAACCACATATATGCCGGCCAGAATCCTCCAACTATTTAAACTCAATTGACAGGGGGCAATCTCCATCTCGGCCAGCATCCAAGCAAAATAACGTTGCATCGGCAGCCGTAGCCCACACTCGAAAAAGGCAGGAAGAAGTGCCACCGAGCCAGTCAGGTTGACTAGCGGATCCATCGGCCCGGGAACTTCAAGAGGCGATATCTATCGGAATATCATTATCGTCTGTCGAAGTAGTGCAAGGTCATTTTCAGTTATTTGGAGGAAGGTTCATATCCAGAGCAGACGAGCCAAGATCACCGGGCTCTGGATCTTCCGAGGAACCCTTTGATGATAGGAATCTTGTTCGATCTCAGAAGGAGTAGGGGTAGTATCAAGGTCTTCTACACTAGGTGCCACGAGCCCGAGGAGAAGCTCCTCAGCGAAGAGCCAGGGGGAGGTTTAGGTTTTAGCAGGCTTTCACAGGGGAGGAACTGCTGTCAGATCCATGACATCCGGAAAACAAAAGAGGAAGGGGAAGTCTAGGATAGTCAGATTAACTAGAAACTACTCAGGTTTCTAAGAACAGGTGGGTCTAAAGAGCGCCCTAAAGCAAAATCCAACAAAGCCTTAAGTCGTTCCCTAGCAACATTCAGCAAAAAGAGCATGATTCACAACACAAAAAGAGAAGAGATCGTTCAGAAGACTTACTTTTTTTCTCAGAAAATCTGGAGGTTATGCAGTATGTTTGCCCGTTCCTTATGTTCACAGCAGAGAAAAAAGCCCGCGTTGAACTCTGAGAACACTGAATTGAGCGATTAACAGGAGACGTTTTCAGGAAAGGAAAGCAAGGAGAAATTGTCAAAAAAGATGGAACAGTGAAAGCCTCGCCTTCTTATGGTCAAACCAGGACACTAGTGACCGTTGGATCTAAGGGAGGAACCCGGATGAACGCCAGGTGTCGACTACAAAAGAGATCTCCCAAATTTAAACAGACGGCTGAGATCAGCCCACTGTGAAGACGCCTCTAAATGTCGATTCATTCCTTCTTGGCGGGAACCCGACGGATGTTTGACAAGTGTCGAATTAGAAGAAACCCTAAAGATGATTTGATAGGCATTTAAACGGACGTGACTGTTGCGTGTCTCAAGACAAAGCGCTGAAAGAGGCGACAAAACATTTTTCAACACTGACCGACCTCCAACAGAGCAAATCAGCACACAATCTTTATATAGTTCCCGGCACCAACTTGCACACTTGTTGGAACCGAGAACTAGGGGACAGATGTTGATGATGTTTTTAGGCACTATGATATTCAAGGCAGCACGACGAGGACAGAAGGGTAATTCCCTGACTGGTTGAGATCATCAAAGCCGACCCGGCCACTATACAGTAAGAGACCGAACACTTGATGATAGGTGACCGACCACTTGAGATCGGATAACCGGGCACTATCAGGTCGACAGAAACACTCTCAGCATAAAAGACTATCATGACCGACCTCATGGAGACCGACCAGACGAGCGAGATATGCTCAAAGATAATGACACCCTATTCTTGCGGATAAGATAAGCAAATTATCCTACTCTCACGAGGAAATGAAGTCAGAATCCGAAAAGGAATAAGAAAAGAGAAGGCAATATTAGATTAGGAATCCTTGCAAGAAGAGAAGACTGAGTTCAACTAGGATTTCTTATGCAAATAGGAGTCTGATTTCTATACTATTATAAATAGGATGGCAGAGTATGTGTAAAAGGCATCAAAAAATTAGTGATCTGAATCTTCAAGCTCTGACTTGTAGAGACCCAAGAAGAGTGTTTAAATAATAAAAGTACCATTTTTTTTTGTCCGTGGACGTAGGTCGGATCCAAATCCACCGAACCACGTTAAATCTCCTTGTTGATTGGTGTGTTTATCTGTCTTTGCTAAATTTGTCTTTGGTCCCCCATAACCAAACAAATTCACTATTGAGGGAGGATTTCTTCGGGAGTAATATTCCAATATTACCCTGAAACCAAAATCCGCCGTCAATAGAATTAATTTTTATTTATAAAATATATTATAAAATCGAAAAATAAATGAGTCCTCAGTCCTACAAATTTATAATGTTTTATATAAACACGTGTGGACATGTGTTTTTCTCCTGAAACGGAAAGCTCACGTGGAGAACAGATGGTGCCAGATGGAAGAGTGACATCATCAATTACGCATGCAAAAATAATCGGGCTGTCCTTTCCTGTCAAGCATTTACTTTATCCCCAAGACTGACAGCTGTGAAGTTCCCCTGTGCCACTGACTGCCTCGGCCTTATTAGTCATAGGAAGACGAAGCATTTTGATATGGTTAAAATGTTTCTTTGAATGTGTGTTTTTTTTATAATCAATTTTAACGTTCGTAAAATTATTATCTCATAAATATAATATGATAATTTATACTCTCATATAATATTCTCTACCAAACGTATCCTAATTTTTTTTATTATAATCTTAAAATAATTAATGGGTAAGGGTCATAATTTTTTATTATATTATTATGATATTGTTAATAGTCTCAAGATGTAAAAGTATGCTTAGGCTCGAAGATATCAAAATCGACTTAATTGAGATATCACATCACAATATATGATGTGGTACCATAAACTAATAGAGAATGGACATGTGTCAATATGTATTTGGAAATTTTAAAATAAAAAGAAAATTGGAAAACATTAAAAAAAATCATTAATTACAATTTATTAATTTATAATGCATTATTTTGTTTCTCTCTCCCTTATTATTTCTTGATTGCCCAAATATCTTTCTAATAACTTTTCCTTTTATGATTTTATTTTTACACACCCACTATTAGACCTGGCCAAGGTTCCGGTTCCAACCGGTTCCGATTCCAATTCCGAAATCGGAACCGTATCTTGACCGATTTGATTAGGGTTCCTACCCTAACCGAACCGGTTGGAACCGCTGGAACCGAACGGTTCGAGCAGTTCCAAAGGTTCCAACCTGAACCGTAAGGTTCCGGTTGGAACCCTAGGGTTCCAACTCCCTGCCCCAACGGCAAAAAAAAAAGGTAATAAAATTTGGGGATTTCCCAAATTACCCCTAATAATAGTAATAAACGGTTAATTTTATGGGCATTTTAGGTATGACAAAAATAGTCTAAAAATGTATAAATATATGTCATTTTTAATTATTTCAATTTCTCAATTTCTCAATTCTCAAATTCTCAATTCTCTAATTCTTTAAACTTTCTTAAACAACAAATGACAAGCTCATCTGAGAACACAATGTCAAATGTGCCAACCCAAGAGAGCGGCCCTAGTATCGATTCACGGAGAAGAGAAGTTAAGTCTCGTTCCTCGAATGTTTTCCAAATTCATTTTCATTTAATAGATATTGATAAAGGTTCAAGAGCAGTATGCAACCATTGTAGGGTTTCTTACAAATTTACTGTGGATAGGACAATATGATCAAGCACCTGGAAAGACATCATGTCGTTGAGCTTGGACTTGATACGACGGAAACTCAAATGGCCAGGTACGCATCATCTAGTAGAGGTACGAGTTCTTTAGATTTATTTAAATATTCTGATGCTAAAAATATAGAAGAATTTGCTAAATTAACTTGTATAACACATATTTCTTTAGTTTTGGTGAAAAAATTATTTTTACTAATTACATTCAAAATGGTTTAAATCCTGATGCTTGTAGAATGACTAGAAATACAACAAAACGTCAAAATTTTCAATTATACAAAGATGGTAAACTTATTTTAAATGAAACATTTAGAGATATTAAATGTCGTCTATCTATTTGTTCTGATATTTGGAGTAACCATTGGTGAACACACACATACATGGGTGTGACTTGTCATTGGATTGATGCATCATGGAACTTGCAAAAACGACTTATTGCATTTAGATTTTTGATGAACAACATACTGCACAAAATATTTATAGATGATGATGAAAGTAATTTTTGATGAATATGGTTTATTAGGTAAAATTTTAAAAATTGGATTTGATAATGCATCTGCAAATACTGCATCAATCACTGATTTAATTGAAATATTCGAACCAAATTTAGGGGGTCGATTTTTTCATGTTCGTTGCACATGTCATGTCCTTAATTTATGTGTTCAAGATAGTTTGGAAAAATTATCACATTTCATTGATCATATTAAGAAAGCACTTAATTGTATTTGGTCATATTCTCAAGTTAGGAGAGAATGGGCCAAGTTTTGTAAATTAAATGGTATTAAACAGATAAAATTTTCACGAGATGTTCCAACACGTTGGAATTCAACGTATTTTCTTTTATGTCAAGCTTTGCAATACAAATATGCATTATGTAGTTTTTTTTCTCAACATGTTCAACATATCACACTTTTTCCAAGTCAATGGGAAATTTGTGATAAAATTTTAGAGATTTTAAAAGTTTTTAATGATGCTACAAATATTTTTAGCGGAGTTTATTATCCTACAACACATTTATTTATTCTTGAAAGTTTGAATATTGTTGGTACTCTCGATGAGCATATTGAAAGTCGTGATCCTAATGATATTGTTTTGTTTGAAGCTATTAATATTATGAAACGAAAATGGTTGCATTATTTTAGAGACATTCATTTACTTTATCTTATTGCTGCCATTTTTGATCCTAGATTTAAATTAGAAGGTTTGAATAGTGCTTTACAAGCTTACTATGGATATTTAGGAATATTAAATGAAATTGATATTACAAGAATAATAGCTAATATAAAAATTGATTTAATATAGTTATTTAATGATTATATTATAAGATATAACTTGCAATCAGTAGGACAATCTAGTAGTAGCGAAACCGTAATGCAATTAATACTTAGCGCAGATGATCATTGGTTACTACAACGAAATAAAAAATATAGAGATAACACGACTAATAACCCGGAATTAGATAATTATTTATCTACAAATTTTGAGTTTTCAACTGAAAGTTTAGTTAGTAAAAAATTTTCAAATCCTTGAATGGTGGAACTGACATCAAAATATATATCACGTTTTATCAATTATTGCTAAAGAGATTTTGGCAGCACATGTTTCCACCATTGCGGTTGAGTAAGCCTTCAACATGGGAGGTAATCATATTGGAAGTCAGACGGTCTTCTTACATTCAAGCACTCTAGAAGCAACAGCATGTGTGGATGTGTGGGAACACAGGAGCTGGAGCGACGCATGCTGTCCCGGGCTCGCGGCCCGGTCGGGAATATTGAGTAGCCCGGGGGACTAAACCGAGACCGGAGAGAATGGAGTCGCAACCCGGTGTGAACCGGGAAAATGAGATTTAAGGCCGCACTCACCCCTCGCAAGGGAAGACCTCAAACTGTTGGGTTCGGAATGGTCCCTTACTTATGTCACTTGTAATAAAAGGATTTATGTAATAATTTAACCAGGCTTAAATAACATTTATTTCCAAAAATATCATGCTTCTAAATTCATATGCATACATCAACAAGTTCATCACAACATGCAACATCACATGGCAATCTCATGAACATATTTCAATCCTATGATATGGAAAACTAAGAACAACATAATCATGCTTGAGTACTATCTCATGAACCTATTAACCAAATAACATGCTAACAGCCTAATCATGCTTGAATACAATCCCGAGAAACACATAGAATGGATAAATGCAGGGATACAAATAATACGGTTGGCTATATAAAACAAGAAAGATCAACCAAGAGGCAATTATGCATGAATATGATAAGACAGACTCAGTTTAGTGTGTGCGCGTTCATGTAGCGTTCGTAAACGCGTTCGAACGAAGATGAAACAGAATGCTCACGTTCGAGTAGCGTTCGTAAACGCGTTCGAACGGAAATGAAACAGAATGCTCGCGTTCGTATGGCGTTTGATAGCGCGTTCGAACGGAAATGAAACAGAATGCTCACGTTCGTATGGCGTTTGTAAACGCGTTCGAACGGAAATGAGACCTGATGCATGATAAGGCAAAAATGCATGCGCATTCGAGTTGCGTTCGTAAACGCGTTCGAATGGGAACAGACCTGATGCATGAAATGAGACGCGATACATAAACAACAAAATAAAGGGGGCGGCGGCGAAGTACTGCCGTAAAGGTGGCCTTTTGAGGGCTCTTGATCTCTCAAAGAGAGGACCTTTAGACCAACATACTAAGCCCATGCGCGTCACATCACATCATGCATACAAACATAAAGACAATCATACTATTCTAAGTATGTCCGATTGAACGTGTCTTGCATCCAACCGAACACACATCAACCGGCGCGGCAAAGCATCGTGGTAAATGGCTTTAGCCCCTCCCCATAGGGGATCTCACATCGCACTTACTAAACCCATACGCTCGGTTGAATCATGCATACGAAAATAAAGACAATCATATCAAACTAGGTATGCTCGATTGAACGTATCTCGCATTCAACCGAGCACACATCAATCGGTGCGGCAAAGCGTCGTGGTGAAGGATTTTAACCCCTCCAATTAGGGAACCTTTCATCGCACTTACTAAGCCATGCACTCGATCATATCATACGGGAATAAGCAACATACAGGATTTAAATGACAAGAAATAAATAAACCAAAGCAACGCCACACAAGAGAAGGTGCCGTTTACTCAAGTGGTACGTGGAGTTGTGTCCCATGTACAGACCGCACTACCGTCCATTCGGATTCGGCTACGGAATTTACGTCTGGGTTTCCATCCTATATACCACAAGAGACGACACTCTTCCATTTCATTCAAGCCACAACATGCTTCCATAAACGACTCTCATGCGAATAGAATTCAATAATAATAATAAAAAAAACGAATAAAACTAATGAAAAGGTACCCTCAGGTCTAACCTTTTAAATCATCTCTCGGATGTACGGTACACGATCGTCGGAAGGGTGGATGCTCCGCAACTCTCCCGGTTCACTGGTTCACTGTTCTCGTTCGTTGTCTTACTGTTTTGAGTCGTCGTTCTCCGTCTTTTGCTATTGTTTCCTTGTGGTTTCGCTGCCTTTTCCTCTTTATCTTTTGCTTATTGTTTTTTGGGTGTGTTCTCCTGTAATTTTATGTTGTTGTGTATGAGTTAGGGACTAGCTAGGGGACTAAAGACTAGGGTCTAGGGACTAGGTTGAGAAGGTTGGTGAAGTCATCTTTTTATAGGCAAAGGGTTGGGCTTGACAAGGAAAGGGATTTGGCTAATTAAAGAGGGATTTGATTTGGTGTTGGACAAGGAAAGCAAGGGATTTGATTTGGTTTGGTTAAGGGAAGTCAAAGATTGAGGGGGGACAAATCTTGGCTAGATAGGGAAGGTTGAATATTTGATTGGCTTGGTTTAGGAATACAATATTTTAAGTTATGAATAATCTTATTAGATTGGGAATATATTGGTTGATTGATTTTAATTAGACATGATTATATTTTGATTTAGTATGTGATTTGTTTAATTTAGGCATGATTTTAGTTTAAGTTGGTAATTGTTTATTTTATGTTTGGTATATGTTTTATTTAATTATTTAATTAATTTAATTATTATCTTATTTAGTTAATGTTTTAATTAATATTTATTTATTTAAATTGGGATGTATTTTATGGGCTTTGGGGGGCTAATTGGGCTGGATGTGAGGCTAGCAGCAAAACCAGAATTACCGACACCATTCGAACGCTTCCTCGAACGCGGCACGAACGCCCGTAATCCGTTTTACGTTCGAACGTAAAAACGAACGCAGCACTAACGAAAACAGTGAACCTTGTTTATTCAGAACTTCCCCTTCCGATATCCGTTTCCCGTGACCTCCGTGACTTAAAAGGTAGTGTCTCCAAAATGAGACTCATCATAGGGACTTATGTGTAAAAATGAAGTGCCTACAGTCGCCCCCACTTTGATGGGACTTGTGTAATGTGCAACAGTGACAATCCTATCAAAGTTATGCAATGCATTCTACTTACCTGGCTCGCCAGCTGCCACTTGACTTACCATGTGTTGAGTTGCGTTGATTTGGTGGTGAGGTGCTGCGACCCTTGGTTCATTCCCGAACCGTGCTTCCATTCTTGGAGTGCCATTCTCGGCCTGTTCTTCCTAAACTGTATTGAGATGAGGCTTTATTCCTCCCATTCTCGAACTGCTGACTGTGTAGAGATAGGGCTTTATTCCATGATTGTTTGGACTGTGGGCTTTATTCCCAAACTGTATTGAGATGAGGCTATATTCCCCTATACTTTGTTCCCGAACTGTTGCGATGAGGCTTTATTCCTCCCGAGCTTTATTCTCGAACTGTTGAGATGAGGCTCTATTCCTCCCGAACTTTATTCCCGAACTGTACTGACATGAGGCTTTCTTCCCCTTGAGCTTTGTTCTCAAACTGTTGCGATGAGGCTTTATTCCTCCCGAGATTTATTCTCGAACTGTTGAGATGAGGCTTTATTCCTCCCGAGCTTTATTCCCGAACTGTTGAGATGAGGCTTTATTCCTCCCGAGCTTTATTCTCGAACTGTTGAGATGAGGCTTTATTCCTCCCGAGCTTTATTCCCGAACTGTTGAGATGAGGCTTTATTCCTCCCGAGCTTTATTCCCGAACTGTTGAGATGAGGCTTTATTCCTCCTGAGCTTTATTCCTGAACTGTTGAGATGAGGCTCTATTCCTCCCGAGCTTTATTCCCGAACTGTACTGACATGAGGCTTTCTTCCCCTTGAGCTTTATTCTCAAACTATACTGATATGAGGCTTTCTTCCCCTTGAGCTTTGTTCTCAAACTATACTGACGTGAGGCTTTCTTCCTGAACTGAACTGAATGTAGGCTTTCTTCATGAACTGAACTGAATGTAGGCTTTCTTCCTGAACTGTATTGAGTGTATGCTTTCTTCCTGAACTGAACTGAATGTAGGCTTTCTTCCTGAACTGAACTGAATGTAGGCTTTCTTCCTGAACTGTATTGAGTGTGGGCTTTATTCCCGAACTGTGCTGACATGAGGCTTTTTTCCCCTTGAGCTTTGTTCTTGAACTGTATTGAATGCATGTTTTTTCCTGAACTGAACTGAATGCGGGTTTTATTCCCGAATTGAACTGACATGAGGCTTTCTTCCCCTGAACTAATATGGGCCTTGCCCTCGATCTGATACTGATGCTAATATTGGTGCTTCTGACTGGCTTTCATTTGCCGCTTTCTTTCTTTCTTCTTTAAAACCTGTGAACACAAAACAAACACAAAACACAATAAGGAATGCAAAATATGTTACGTGTATGCATGCATGCGTGAATGAGTTTCCTATCCCGTTGGGTTAGGTCTTCTGTCAATTCCATTGATGACCATTCTTCTCTTGGGGAAAGTACCATTTCCACCTGTCTTCACTGATTTGTTCCAGGAACCTGTTTCTTTCCAAGTCTAACAGTCTCACTGTCTCCATTTCCCAATTCCTGAATGGCTAACTTATCTTTTCTGCTTGCTTCTTTTGAGGATTCCCTACGTTCTGAGTATCACATTACCAAGATTGAGCACACTCATGTTGCAAGTTTGAAAGTAATAGTCTTAGGCAGATAAATGAAATGATCGCCTTTATTATTGTTGAGGAAACGTTCGAACAAAATCAATGTCTTTATTAAAAGTGCAAGATAAACTAGGAGAAACAACAGTGCCTTCTTTTTCAGCCCGTGGTTCTTCACCATTGTTATCCCTTATTCCTATGAAGCTGAGTGGTTGAGAGTTTGGAGGACAAGGGTTTCGGGTAGGCCAGAGTTGATCATGTAGTTGGGCAGGGGATTTCTGTGTGCGTTGGGTTGTTCTTTCTCTGGGTCGGGTATTGTATGGGCATCGATGAGGTTTTGGATTTCATGTCTGAGGCGGGCGCAGTTGTCGGTGTCATGGCCTTTTTCTTGGTGGAAGTGACAGTATAAGTTTAAGTTCATGTGAGGTGGCACAGGATTTGGAATGGGCCTAGGTTCCAAAGGTTTTAAGAGTCCATGCGCCTTCAGCTTTTCGAATACCTTTGAAAGAGGCTTACCAAGGTTAGAAAATCGTCTGTTCTTAATGGCAGTGACTTCAGCAGTAGCAGGCATAGTCCCTGAATGTCCCCCAATATTCCTTCTGTTATGTCCATAAAACTTTCTGTTCTCGGCTTCCTCCTCCTCAATATCCATAACTGTCTCCCTCAGCTGTCGAAAATCAGTAATCATCGAAGTCATTCTCCTCAGTTTGCCATAAATAGAGGGCTTGGTGCCCTTGATGATCATTTTGATCTGGTCCTTTTCTGAGGGCCGGGTCTGCATCTTCAGAAGCTGGCTCCTCCAGCGGTCCACATATTCCTTGAAATTTTCCTCCGGCTTCTGCTTGATATTTTCTAAGTCACGGAGTGACAAGTCAATCTCCAGGTCCGTGACATATTATTTTAAGAAAGCATCAGCTAGCTCCCTCCAATCTTCCTTACCTGTTTGTCTAGGTTATGGTACCATACTACGGGTGCCCCCTCAAGTGACATCCCGAATATCTTTTGTACTTGGCGCTGAGACAGGCCAACTGAACTCATAACAGACACATACTGACGGAGATGCACCCTCGGATCTCCATTCCCATTGAACTTAGCCAAATCCGGCATCTTAAACTGCGCTGGCAACTGCTCCTCAAACTTCATTGTCTCATAATCTAGCAAATCTTCATTCTTACCCCTCATCTTGCGGGTAACGGATTCAACCTGATCCCTGAGTTTCTGTATCTCGGCCTGAGACCCAATCACTCTGTCTGTTGCATACTCTGCCATATCATCATCAAAAGCGGGGATATCATCCCCCAACCCATTCGGAGGCTCCTCGCGCCTTACATTCTCAGAATTTCCCCCAGCACGGGGCACAGCCATATTTGTCATGGCAGTAGTCAAGGCTTGCAACTGTTCAGTAACCTTGGCGAGACTGTTTTCCAACTGATCCATACGGGATACCTCAATATCTGATTCACTCATTTCTGTTCCCAGTATTTTGATGAGTCTTCCCTTTTTCCTAACCCAACGGGAATCTATGATGGCTTTTAAATCACAAGGGTTAACATGATGTATGTATGCATGGGGTGCATGAGATGCATGTAACATATATAACATATATTAAATCAAATAAAATTCTCAAACAAATCGACCTATTATCATTTTAGAAGCTTTTGGGACAACTGTCATAAGAGTGAACCCGTCCCAGTTTAAATGGCCTAACGAGTTCATGTCTTATGGCAAAGAGCCCAACTAAATCCAAATGATAATATTCCGAACACAATCATAAAATGACCCATTGTTATTTAGAAGCCTTTTGGCCCAATCGTCATAAGATGTGTTCTTGTCCCAGTTTAAATGGCCCAACAAGCCCATATCCCATGATAAATGGTCCAAATGGATCCAAACAACGATGTTCTCAAACACAAGCATAAAAGAAAGATGATGCAAACATGACATAATAATTTCTACAAAAGTGGCCCATCAACATTTCAGAAGCTTTTGGCCTAATAGTCATAAGGTGTGAACTTGCCCCAGTTTAAATGGCCCAGCAAGCCCGCATTTCTGACAATAGTCCGACTGCATCCAAATGAGGATGGTCCACAAGCACATATTCAAGGAAATAATTGTTACTTTAGCCAACCCGGTCTATGGGTGGGTTAGCAAGAGTATAGACAAAGGCTCTCACCGGCGAAGGATGGCCCACAACTAGGTCTCCCCACTCAAAGGTTCGAGCAACCAAGTGAGCGCACCCCTTTTTATACACTAAGGTACGTGCCGATGAGCTATGGTGTGTGACGGACTGTCAAATGGATTTCCCGTTGTAGATCCCCCAGAGGGAAGGTGGAGCGAGGCTCACTTAAATACCCAAGCCTCTTAGGCTCTTATCGCTTGTTGTCAGGAATAAACAAAGAGTCCTCCAAATTAGTCCATCACAATAGGCTACGAGTAGATGGCTATATAGGTGCCTTCACAGCTTTTCCTTCTAGAAAGGTAGTGAATGAAGGAAGACACAAAACCATTACCTAGCCTAAAAATGCCTTTGATTAAACCCTTACTTTATCCACTATAGACACGGTCAATTAAAACATAAATCCAAACATCACAAGTCAATATTTCGAGGCCAATTCTCTATCCCCAGTGGAGTCGCCAGACTGTGGGAACACAGGAGCTGGAGCGACGCATGCTGTCCCGGGCTCGCGGCCCGGTCGGGAATACGGAGTAGCCACGGGGGACTAAACCGGAGAGTAATGGAGTCGCCACCCGGTGTGAACCGGGAAAATGAGATTTAAGGCCGCACTCACCCCTCGCAAGGGAAGACCTCAAACCGTTGGGTTCGGAATGGTCCCTTACTTATGTCACTTGTAATAAAAGGATTTATGTAATAATTTAACCAGGCTTAAATAACATTTATTTCCAAAAATATCATGCTTCTAAATTCATATGCATACATCAACAAGTTCATCACAACATGCAACATCACATGGCAATCTCATGAACATATTTCAATCCTATGATATGGAAAACTAAGAACAACATAATCATGCTTGAGTACTATCTCATGAACCTATTAACCAAATAACATGCTAACAGCCTAATCATGCTTGAATACAATCCCGAGAACACATAGAATGGATAAATGCAGGATACAAATAATACGGTTGGCTATATAAAACAAGAAAGATCAACCAATAGGCAATTATGCATGAATATGATAAGACAGACTCAGTTTAGTGTGTGCGCGTTCGTTTAGCGTTCGTAAACGCGTTTGAACGAAGATGAAACAGAATGCTCACGTTCGAGTAGCGTTCGTAAACGCGTTCGAACGGAAATGAAACAGAATGCTCGCGTTCGTATGGCGTTTGATAGCGCGTTCGAACGGAAATGAAACAGAATGCTCATGTTCGTATGGCGTTTGTAAACGCGTTCGAACGGAAATGAGACCTGATGCATGATAAGGCAAAAATACATGTGCGTTCGAGTTGCGTTCGTAAACGCGTTCGAATGGGAACAGACCTGATGCATGAAATGGGACGCGATACATAAACAACAAAATAAAGGGGCGCGGTGAAGTACTACCGTAAAGGTGGCCTTTTGAGGGCTCTTGATCTCTCAAAGAGATGACCTTTAGACCAACATACTAAGCCCATGCGCGTCACATCACATCATGCATACAAACATAAAGACAATCATACTATTCTAAGTATGTCCGATTGAACGTGTCTTGCATCCAACCGAACACACATCAACCGGCGCGGCAAAGCATCGTGGTAAAGGGCTTTAGCCCCTCCCCATAGGGGATCTCACATCGCACTTACTAAACCCATGCGCTCGGTTGAATCATGCATACGAAAATAAAGACAATCATATCAAACTAGGTATGCTCGATTGAACGTATCTCGCATTCAACCGAGCACACATCAATCGGTGCGGCAAAGCGTCGTGGTGAAGGATTTTAACCCCTCCAATTAGGGAACCTTTCATCGCACTTACTAAGCCCATGCACTCGATCATATCATACGGGAATAAGCAACATACAGGATTTAAATGACAAGAAATAAATAAACCAAAGCAACGCCACACAAGAGAAGGTGCCGTTTACTCAAGTGGTACGTGGAGTTGTGTCCCATGTACAGACCGCACTACCGTCCATTCGGATTCGGCTACGGAATTTACGTCTGAGTTTCCATCCTATATACCACAAGAGACGACACTCTTCCATTTCATTCAAGCCACAACATGCTTCCATAAACGACTCTCATGCGAATAGAATTCAATAATAATAATAAAAAAAACGAATATAAACTAATGAAAAGGTACCCTCAGGTCTAACCTTTTTAAATCATCTCTCGGATGTACGGTACACGATCGTCGGAAGGGTGGATGCTCCGCAACTCTCCCGATTCACTGGTTCACTGTTCTCGTTCGTTGTCTTACTGTTTTGAGTCGTCGTTCTCCGTCTTTTGCTATTGTTTCCTTGTGGTTTCGCTGCCTTTTCCTCTTTATCTTTTGCTTATTGTTTTTTTGGGTGTGTTCCTCCTGTAATTTTTATGTGTGTTGTGTATGAGTTAGGGACTAGCTAGGGGACTAAAGACTAGGGTCTTGGGACTAGGGTTGAGAAGGTTGGTGAATGGTTCTTTTTATAGGCAAAGGGTTGGGCTTGACAAGGAAAGGGATTTGGCTAATTAAAGAGGGATTTGATTTGGTGTTGGACAAGGAAAGCAAGGGATTTGATTTGGTTTGGTTAAGGGAAGTCAAAGATTGAAGGGGGACAAATCTTGGCTAGATAGGGAAGGTTGAATATTTGATTGGCTTGGTTTAGGAATACAATATTTTAAGTTAGGAATAATCTTATTAGATTGGGAATATAATTGGTTGATTGATTTTAATTAGACATGATTATATTTTGATTTAGTATGTGATTTGTTTAATTTAGGCATGATTTTAGTTTAAGTTGGTAATTGTTTATTTTATGTTTGGTATATGTTTTATTTAATTATTTAATTAATTTAATTATTATCTTATTTAGTTAATGTTTTAATTAATATTTATTTATTTAAATTGGGATGTATTTTATGGGCTTTGGGGGGCTAATTGGGCTGGATGTGAGGCTAGCAGCAAAACCAGAATTACCGACACCGTTCGAACGCTTCCTCGAACGCGGTACGAACGCCCGCAATCCGTTTTACGTTCGAACGTAAACACGAACGCAGCACTAACGAAAACAGTGAACCTTGTTTATTCAGAACTTCCCCTTCCGATATCCGTTTCCCGTGACCTCCGTGACTTAAAAGGTAGTGTCTCCAAAATGAGACTCATCATAGGGACTTATGTGTAAAAATGCAGTGCCTACAGGATGATTGGACCCGAGCTAATCTGAGGCAACAAGAAGATGCCCCTGATGAATTTGAAGACTTGTTCGACAATGCATCTGCAAGTGCAAGCGGAACTGGAGCTGAATGATCAACAGACGCTGATAATGATGATTGATAATTAAATAATTGTAAAATTACAATGGGGGAAATATCTTAAAAATATAATGGAACTACATGAGCTTTTATTCCTCTCACCCCTAGAGGATACGTAGACAACTTAAGTTTTTAAAAATTTAAGTTCGAACTCTTTAATTTAATAAAAAAAATAGTTTTTTATATAAGAATTTTATTTGTAATTTAATGTAATTATGCAAGTTTATTATATAAATTCAAATTCATAATTTTAAATTATATTACTTTTTCAATCTTAATTTTTTATTATAAAAAAAAAACCCGAATGGAGGTTCCGGTTCCACACTCGTGGAATCGGGAAGCGTCTGGCTCGGTTCCGGTTCGGAATTGAACCGGACCGCCGGCCAGGTCTACCCACTACTAACACTTCTTATCCCAGGATAAAAAATGGCTTTTGAAAAATCAGTCCCCTTAAACAAAACATAACAATCAAAATTATAATAAATGATAAAATCAATACTCTACGTAATTATTCATTTTGAACTCTTCTAAAAATATGCTATTAGTAGTTACGGAATTGAAGATTGAGGGAGAGAGAATAAAGGCAATTGAAGATTGCGCGAGGGAAAAAAATGACAGAATACTAAATAATAAAATAAATTATTTGTTTTTTTTTTTTTTGACATTATTTCCATATTTCTATTATTTATTTGATCCCATTAAGTTATTGTTGAATTTGGATATATATATACACATTCAACAAAAGATGATTAATTTATCAATATAAGATGTTCTATGATATGCCATGTTGGTTCGGTTATTACCATACGCTGACACATCGGGGATCGACCTGTCCGGTCAGGTCATGAGGTTCGACCTTCTCGGAAAGATCGCGGTAGGTCGAGGGGAGAGCACCCCCAAAACAAAAATGAAATTCAAAGGCAAAGTTAACCGAAATAACTGATTTCGTGTCATCTGGAATGAAAAGGACATTATGCCTTACATTGTCGCGACAAAGGATGATCATTGGCGCAACAATGAGAATCAGAGATATAAATATGCATTTTGACTAATATTATCGCCACAATTGTTACTCATTGTCACGATAATGAGACGGTGATACAAAAAGATTCTCTGACTTATATTGTCGCGCCAATGAGTTGTTGGATAATTATGACCCATAGCATCACTATTTGTACAGAACATGTTGTTGTTGTACAAATTAACTATGTGACAAAGGAAATTGCTCTTTTATCATTTGTTATTGGATTACCTGGATATATAAATGATAAAAGTCCTTATGATTAGTTCCGGATTAATAAGATATGAGACAATATTAATCCACAAAGGTTTAATCATTAAATATATCTAGTCGTAGTATTATCGAGACTGAACATCGATAATGCGGAAAAGACTAGTATTACACTTGTGCGTGTTATGGAAGCGTAACATCATAGTTCTCATATATTTGGGTATTGGATACTCATGCAAGTGTAATAGGAGGTTCTGTTTACCGATGGTACGGAAACAGCTTCGCTCTGGATAGACCCCTCGGAATCTCATTGGTAGTATGACTATGTGTTTATGGGAATCCGAATCAGGGTAGGTGTATTTGGTCTTAACCTAAGACTTGCATCGCTAATACTTGCGACAATCAATATACTTTGGTTTTGGTCGTCCGGGGCTTTAACATGTTCTGTGTACGCCTCTTCTGAGTATACTGATAATCGTAGTGTATTGGGTGTGATGTCAAGAAGGAAGTATCACTTCAGTTATATGGAGATGATGATCACGCAAGGATACAGAACTGGTACTCTAAGTGCTATAGCCATCGGGAAAGTATGACTAGGTCATGACTTTTCGATCATAAAGAGACTAGTTGCTAGTGATCCGATATATGCTTCGTACGAGGCAGACACAACTCCAACCCCAGGCCTAGCATGTGACATCCGATACTGGATCGTTATACGAAGTACAACGTATACTACGCCTGACAAAGATCATGTATTCTGTAAAAGAATATTTCTGGAGAATTGGGTAGGCACGGTGATTTGCTAGAAGCCAACTATGTTTTGTAAATCGGTAAGTACGTGGTACCGGGTACGCACGTGTTCAGATATTCTGATGACTGTATTTACTGCCAACATATCCAGGGATCTTTTGGGTCGCATTCCAAAGATTCACCGATGATGTTTGACTTGAACAATATTAATCTGGGATTAATTAAGAGAGATAATATTAATCTGGGATTAATTATCAAGAGAGAAAATTCATCTGGGATTAATTACGGCAAGAATTAATCTGTGATTAATTATCAGAGAAAGAATTAATCTGAGATTAATTACGTCAAGAATTTATCTGGGATTAAATTCGTCGAGATGAGAGAACGCGATTAATTTAGAATTAATCGGTGAAATAAATTTAATAGTTAAATTAGATTTTACTATTTAATTTATTGGGCTAATATAATATATTAGATATATTAATTGAAATTAGATTTCAATGCGGAAATAAAATTGGAATACTAAATAATAAAATAAATTATTTGTTTTTTTTTTTTTTTGACATTATTTCCATATTTCTATTATTTATTTGATCCCATTAAGTTATTGTTGAATTTGGATATATATATACACATTCAACAAAAGATGATTAATTTATCAATATAAGATGTTATATGATATGCCATGTTGGTTCGGTTATAACCATACGCTGACACATCGGGGATCGACCTGTCCGGTCAGGTCATGAGGTTCGACCTTCTCGGAAAGATCGCGGTAGGTCGAGGGGAGAGCACCCCCAAAACAAAAATGAAATTCAAAGGCAAAGTTAACCGAAATAACTGATTTCGTGTCATCTGAAATGAAAAGGACATTATGCCTTACATTGTCGCGACAATGGATAATCATTGGCGCAACAATAAGAATCAGAGATATATATATGCATTTTGACTAATATTATCGCCACAATTGTTACTCATTGTCACGATAATGAGACGGTGATACAAAAAGATTCTCTGACTTATATTGTCGCGCCAATGAGTTGTTGGATAATTATGACCCATAGCATCACTATTTGTACAGAACATGTTGTTGTTGTACAAATTAACTATGTGACAAAGGAAATTGCTCTTTTATCATTTGTTATTGGATTACCTGGATATATAAATGATAAAAGTCCTTATGATTAGTTCCGGATTAATAAGATATGAGACAATATTAATCCACAAAGGTTTAATCATTAAATATATCTAGTCGTAGTATTATCGAGACTGAACATCGATAATGCGGAAAAGACTAGTATTACACTTGTGCGTGTTATGGAAGCGTAACATCATAGTTCTCATATATTTGGGTATTGGATACTCATGCAAGTGTAATAGGAGGTTCTGTTTACCGATGGTACGGAAACAGCTTCGCTCTGGATAGACCCCTCAGAATCTCATTGGTAGTATGACTATGTGTTTATGGGAATCCGAATCAGGGTAGGTGTATTTGGTCTTAACCTAAGACTTGCATCGCTAATACTTGCGACAATCAATATACTTTGGTTTTGGTCGTCCGGGGCTTTAACATGTTCTGTGTACGCCTCTTCTGAGTATACTGATAATCGTAGTGTATTGGGTGTGATGTCAAGAAGGAAGTATCACTTCAGTTATATGGAGATGATGATCACGCAAGGATACAGAACTGGTACTCTAAGTGCTATAGCCATCGGGAAAGTATGACTAGGTCATGACTTTTCGATCATAAAGAGACTAGTTGCTAGTGATCCGATATATGCTTCGTACGAGGCAGACACAACTCCAACCCCAGGCCTAGCATGTGACATCCGATACTGGATCGTTATACGAATACAACGTATACTACGCCTGACAAAGATCATGTATTCTGTAAAAGAATATTTCTGGAGAATTGGGTAGGCACGGTGATTTGCTAGAAGCCAACTATGTTTTGTAAATCGGTAAGTACGTGGTACCGGGTACGCACGTGTTCAGATATTCTGATGACTGTATTTACTGCCAACATATCCAGGGATCTTTTGGGTCGCATTCCAAAGATTCACCGATGATGTTTGACTTGAACAATATTAATCTGGGATTAATTAAGAGAGATAATATTAATCTGGGATTAATTATCAGAGAGAAAATTCATCTGGGATTAATTACGGCAAGAATTAATCTGTGATTAATTATCAGAGAAAGAATTAATCTGAGATTAATTACGTCAAGAATTTATCTGGGATTAAATTCGTCGAGATGAGAGAACGCGATTAATTTAGAATTAATCGGTGAAATAAATTTAATAGTTAAATTAGATTTTACTATTTAATTTATTGGGCTAATATAATATATTAGATATATTAATTGAAATTAGATTTCAATGCGGAAATAAAATTGGATTTTAATTTATGCGAACGAATTAATTTGGAATTAATTCGTAAGCGACTTTAATAATAATTTTGCGAGTCATAATTATTTAATTAAATTAGATTTAATTACGACACGACGGAAAATTCGTTTAATTGGATTAAACGAACCCGAGCCCAAAGTGTATTGTGTTAGCCAACCAAATTTTGAATTAAATGGGTGAGACCCATGACTTACATCAATTGTCAACAATTGATGTAAATGGTTAGCAATAAAATAAATTAGATTTGATATACATCACATCTATCAAATATAATACAATTAATGAATTTTAGAATTCTCATTAATTGTTCTCTTTCCTTGGCCGAAATAAAATGGCCGAATGGCCTTCATTTGATAAAGGCCGTATGGCCATTGACTTTTCTAATTCTTGGCTGACTAAAGAAAAGGTGCCATTAAATGCATGTGGCAGAAGAAGCAATTTGGCTTCTTTTAAATATATAGCCACTGACTCTTGCTTTTTAGAAAAGCTGAATAAGAAATCAAAAAGTCATTTTTGCTCCTTCTTCTTTGATAAGGCCGAAAAGATAAAAAGCAATTTTGCTCTCTCTCTATTTGAAATGGCCGAATGATAAAGAGCAAATAGCTCTCTGGTTCTTTTTATTTTTGGTCGTATTGGCCACTGGATTTGAAGACTTGGCCGAATAGCTCACCAAGTAACCGATTGCTTCCCTCTCTCTTGAATAAATTTGTTTCTCCTTGGGAGATAAAATTTGTTTCATTTGTTCTTGCTAGTACATATGAGAGTCAAATGATGGTGATATGGATACTCACTCATGAGCTTGGAAGCTTTAACATCCATGGAAGTTTTGAACTCAACCGATCAATGTAAATCCTCCGCAACTTATTTTTTATTTTTATTCACACACGAATCACGCTTAGAGATCCCGTAACCTGTCAATGATACTAATAATGGTATCAGAGCGAGATCTAAACATGATTTAATTTTTAGGGTTTATAGACTTTATTTGGGGATTTTGTGTTTGGAGCTTGATTTTCCTAAATTGAGTGTTTGGTTGAGTTTATGTGATGTTGAATTGGATTTGTGCGTCTTTGATTTTGTGAAAAATTGATAGGATTAATTTTCCCCAAAATATACCCTTGGCCGAATGTATGCCCTAAGTGATTCATGATGATTTTTGAATTAGGGAATTGGATATGTTGATTTACATGAAATTGAATGTTAATTGTCGATTTAATTAGATTGAAATCAAAATTGGATGTTAATTTCATGTATTGCCGTGAGTGTGAAGCATGTTGGAATGAATTGATTGTGCTTTAATTTGTGTTTGACATAAATTAAATGTTAAGTATAATTAATTAAATTAATGGTATTTTGGAAATATTATATTAATTGATTAATTGTACTAATTACATTTGAATTGAATTAATATGTTATTTGGAATAAATATTAATTTAATTTTTGTATTTGGGCTAATGGGCTTGGTTGAGCCAATTTTAGTATTGGATTATATTGGGCCTAAACCATTTCTATAAAGTCCAAAATATAACTATTGGGCCTTTAATAATTTAATTGGGCCTAATGGGCCAAAATTGATTCTATGGCATAAGGTGATTCCTATTGGACCTATGCATTATGGGTTAGATCAATTTTGGCTAAAAGCCCAAGCCTAAAGAATTAATTAAAAGTCCATTGGACTTTAATTGAATAGTATTGGATATTAATTGGGCCTTTGAGACCCATTAAAATTGGATTTGGAATCCAAGACTTTAAGACACATAAATAAGTGTAATTATTTAATTTGGAATTAAATATGAATTAGTATTGGATACAATTTAAATTGGATTTAAAATTGTAGTTCGATATAATTCAAGAATACTTACTTTGAGTATTTATTCTTAAACGAGTTTGACTCGAGCAAATCAAATCGTTGTATGAACATTGGATGGTCATTAATCAAAGATTAATTATTTGGATTAGATTAGATTGATTGAATAACATGCTTTGTGTGAATACTTGGATGTATGTATGAATAATGTATATCGGATGGATATTAGAAGGGTGAGGGCAATTTTGGAAATTATTTTAATAAATTTAGAATTTATTAAATTGGACCTGCGTGTCTAGTATATTACCTCTTTTCTCATTGTATTTCTCTTATCACCAATTCCATCAATGTAAATGAGATTTCTTTAGAAGTATTATGTAATTGAGTAGAAGTAAGAATAGTGCTAGTCGGAGAGAGAAAATGGAGAGATTTGTTCTAGGAACAAAATGTATTATATATCCATCCGTATATCATTATTATTTTCTTTCGCGCCTTATTATGCTTTTAGAATGCATGCTTAAGGGTGTATGATGAGACCTAATCAAAGATAATAAATTGGTTGCCAAATCGCGACAAAAACCCTCATTTTTATATTAAGCGTTTTTCCTTCCATTGAGTGATTCTCTCTCAAGATCCAAGATTGGCATTGGTTTATTGGCCAAAGTCAAGACCTTTGTCCATCGCAGATGTGTTTGAATCACGAAAGCTTTGTTTCATATCGTACGTCTTGGGCAAGTTGTGATTTGTTGGCCAAAGTCAAGGTCACTTCTTATTCATCGACCTCGATTACGAAGCTTTCCCATTGTCAATGAGTCACGCTTAACTGGTTTCATTAAGCTTGTTGAGCCAAAGCCAATGCTTAGTTGATTCAGAGGAAAAAAGGTTAGGCAATATATTGGATATATTGGCATATATTGGATATATGTTTCGGACTTGGAGGTCCACCTACTGGATCTAGGAATTGGATGGGATCCAATTGATCTTAGAGATCTACCTAGTTAAGTTTCATACAACTTGTTGGCCAAAGTCAAGGTTGTGTGTTATTTAACGGGATCCTAGCCCACTAGGAAACTAGGTTTCCCGAGTACTCCAAAGAGGGTTAGAGGCTCGCTGAAAAATAGTGGGAGACAAGTATTAAATTTTCAATTTCGTTTAAATACTTGCCAATACGCGCTCATTTTTATTTTTCTTCATTATTTATAAATATATTAGTTGGACTAATATTCATTTGTTGTTTTAATTAAACAGTTGGACTATATTCAAACTACTTCATTTGTAGTTGGTTATATAATTGGATTATAGTAATCAATACATTTGAATGTAACCGATCAATTGTAGTTGATTATATAATTAGACTATAGTAATCATTATATTTAAATGTACCCGAAATTGTTGATTGGATAGTTGGACTATATCAATCAAGATGACTGAAAGATTAGCGTTAAAGGACATAATCCTAGGGAAAATGCCTTTAACGGCTTTAATTTTCAGATAGGGAATAGAACTTCAGGATAGTCTTGGGAGTTGAGAAGTTATTCTATTTGATAGAGAAACCTCTCAAGCATGAGCCCGGAGTTGAGCAAATAGTAGAGCATGAGCTTAGGAAGACTCATTGTGATGATAACTTTAGTGCTCAATCCGTTATGCACAGCCAAAGCTTCTTAAAAGGACATATCCCAAGTTGTCTGCCTAAACTGTGGCAGACGGGGTCACTAGAAGTGTGGCTGCCGTATGGACAAGGCAGACATGAAGAAAGTGAAGGCGGGACAAGGTTCCGGCTTCAAAAATGTTTGTATAAAAACATGTTCACTACTGGTATTAAAATTGGATTTTTGATACTAGATGTGGTACATGAATATATGTACTGATGTGCGGGATCTGCTGATAAGCAGGAAACTGGCTTCAGATGAGATCGACCTACAAGTCGGAAATAGGACGAGAGTCGCTGTTTTGGCCATAGGAACTTAAGTTTTGGAACTGCCATTTCGACATGTACTTAAATTAGGAGACTGTTATAATGTATCTAGTTTGACTAGGAACATTATCTCTGTATCTAGTTTAACCCGTTGCGGGTATACCTTTGTATTCCGAAACACATGGTGTTTTTGTTTATAAAGATGATATAAAGATATCTACATTAGATGTAAATAATGGTCTTTATATTTTGAATATAAATGAATCTCAAACATGTAATATAACAAATAAATAGCTCAAATTGAGTAAATCAAATTAGACTTATTTGTGGCATTGTCATCTGGGATGCATTAACAAGACTCGTATATCCACACTTTTGAAGAGTGGATACTTGGACGGATTTGATTCTAATTCAAATGATGTCTACGAATCTAGTTTATTAGGAAAAGTGCCTAAAACACATTTTACTTGGTAAAAGTGCAAGTTCCACTGATCTGTTAGCTCTCGTTCATAGAGACATAAGTGGGCCAATATCTAGCTAGGCTAGAGGTAGATATGAATACTTCATAACCTTTATGGACGTGGCATCACGTTAAGGTTATGTGTATCTTATGAAACACAAGTCAGAAACGTTTGAGTAATTCAAAGAGTTTCGACACGAAGTAAGAAAACAGACAGGTAAAAGTATTAGAACATTGCAGTTAGACCATGATGGACAATACTTAAACATATGAGTCACTCTGAGCTACCAATTTCCTTATAGGGATATTCATTAAATAGTGCAATACTTATTTTGAATAAGGTTCCGTTAAAAATCTGTTAGACAGATTTCATATTAGATATGAACATGAAAGAAACCAGGTTTCTCATTCCTGATGATTTGGGAATGCTGGGCATACATTTCGATGATACCAAACTAGAACCCAAATCGGATAAGTGCCTATTTGTAATTGGTTATCCTAGGGAAACCAAAGTATAGTACTTATACAACTCACAAGAGAACAATGTAATTGTTGCTCTCCATGCGGTTTTCCTAAGAGGAATTCCTATATGCAGTGGTAAGTGGGAGGAAATTAAAACATGATGAAAATCAAAGTAATACTATTCTAGGCACCGAGTCCTCATGGAACATCAACAGTTCATCAGGGATGAAACTGTACCAATAATCTTCGAATACATAAGAACCGCGTAGGTCGGAGAGAGTCAGAAAACAACCTGGGAGGTATGAGATTCTTATCTCACCTCATGTAGATATCAATCTTATTGAGGAAGACGAACCGACTACGTATGAGGAAGTGATACAAGATATCGACTCATTTCATGGAAAAATGCAATGAAGTCCGAAATGGATTCCATGTATATCAACCAAGTTTGGATACTGGTTGATGTTGGAGTTTCTACGGTCCCGAGGATCGAATAACAAGCATAAAACAAATGTGCGAATACAATCGAGGAAGTTGCGGAATACTTACATCGATCGGTTGAGCGATGCGGTGGACAACAAAAATCGATTTTCTGCCCCCTATCATGCTCGGCAGTGAGCTGCTGTTTTTGCTCTCCATTTGCGGCTTTGGTCCTCCATGAAAGCTCCAAGATTTGTGATGAAATCTCAAGCTCACAGGTGGGTTTCCCTATCACCTTCGCAAGTCTCTTTGAGTGCTAGCTCTTGATGTTTTTGCCACAAAAACATCACATTTTGCTTCCCTTCATTCTCGGTTTTTGCCCAGAAAAAACATAAGAAGAAAATGCCCACCATAGGCGTGAGAGGAGAGAAGAGAAAGAAAGAGAGAGAGTTGTGTTTGGTTGGATAAAATTTTGTATCTAATACACTTTTCAATTTCTAAAATTGATTTACCATTTTCTTTTTCCAAAAATCAAATGGCATTAAAGTTTTTCCAACCACCTCCATCAAGTCACATCACTCAATCAATCAAGTGACAAGTTGTCACATCACTCAAAGTGACTAATGATTTGACGCTTGATGCGACTAGCGATTTGACGCTTGATTTAACTTGCGTGCCACACTCGAATTCGAAATACGAATGCGCTCGCAAACAATCTCGGGCTCGTGTTCGCTAATTCCAAATTAACGAATTTTCCGTTGCGACGTGATTAAATGATTATGCCTAGCGAAATCACTATTCACGTCGCTAACGAATTAATTCTAAATTAACTCGTTCGCCCGAATTAAAATTTAATTTCAATTCCGCGTCGAAATCTAATTTCGTTTAATATATCGAATATATTAATTTTATCGATTAATTCCAAATTAATCATTTTCTCTCTTTATATGATATTTTATCCCAGATAAAATATCTCCGTAATTAATCCCAGATTAATTTTCTCTCTCATCATTAATTAATCCCAGATTAATAAAGTGCGAGTCATACGTCATCGGTGAATCTTCGGGAAGCGACCCATGAGATCCCCGGATATGTTGGCAGTAAATCCGGTCGTCGGACTATCCGAACACGTAAGTACCTAGTACTACGTTTATACCGATTTACAAGACAAGGTTGGCTTCTAGCAAAGCGCCATGCCTACCCAATTCTTCAGAAATATCCTTATAGGAATATAGTGATCTATATCAGGCGTAGTATACGTAGTATTGCGTATGTCGATCCAGTATCGGATGTCACGTGCTAGGCCTGGGGCTGGAATTGTGTCTGCCATGTACGAATCACATGTCAGATGTCTGGTAACTAGTCTCTATAATCGGATATACATGACCTAGTCATAATATCCCGATAACTGCAGCATATAAGAGCACCAGTCCCCTATCCTACGTGACATCATCTCCACTATGACTGGAGTGATACTTCCGTCTTGACATCACACCCAACACACTACGATTCTCAATATACCCAGAAGAGGCGTACACAGAAACCGGTTAAAGCCCTGGACGACCAAAACCAAAGTATATTGATTGTCGCAAGTATTAGCGGTGCAAGTCTCAGGTTAAGACCAAATACACCTACCCTGATTTCAGACTTCTATAGACACATAGTCATACTACCAATGGAATTCCGATGGGGTCTATCCAGAGCGAAGCTGTTTCCCGTACCATCGGTAAAACACAACCTCCTATTACACCTGCATGACTATCCTATACCCAAATATATGAGAACTATGTCGTTATGCCCTCACAACGCGCACAAGTGTAATACTAGTCTTTTACGCATTTATCGATGTCCAATCTCGATAATACTCTGACTAGGGATATTTAATGATTTATCCTTCATGGATTGATACTGTCTCATATCATCTCAATCCAGGAACAAATCATAGGACCTCCTATCATTTATACATCTTGGTGATCTAATCACAAATTATAAGAGAGCAATCTCCTTTGTCATATAGTTAATTTGTACAACAACACCATGATCTGTACAAATAGTGACGCTATGGGTCATAATTGTCCAACAATCTCCCACTTGGCCTATAGCCAGTCACTCGAGTGTCCTACACTCGAACTATGTACGGTTGGCTCAAACTACTGAGAAAAGGCTTCCATCAGCGGATTTGCATGATTATCGTCTGATGCGATTTATACAATCATCACATCGCCACGATGTATGATCCGAACGGATCAGAGAAATAGTCGAAGTATGTATCTGGATCGTTGATGAGACCATTAATTCTTTAGCCTACGATGTAGCCTAGCTCAGCTGCTAAAAGAACTATATCTAATTTAATTAGATTTGTTATCGACCCAAATGGCTTCTATTGATGCCTCAGCTGCAGCAATAATCCGCATTTGTTGTTTATTCGGTAACAGTATCTTGTTTGGAAGATTTCCAACTCACTGTACCGTTATTCAAACTGTATAGTACCGTTTAGCGACTTAAAGTCGTTTTTATCGGTTAGGAAACTTGCAGCAGTGATCCCAGTCACTTCAAGTTCTCATTCTCCATAGTTTAAGACAGCATCATTAGTTCTCTAAGATACTAATGGATGTTCTTAACTTTAATCCAGTGACTATCACTTGGATTGGCCTGATTGTGAATCCATATGCTCAAAGCGTATGAGACACCAGGTTGCGTACATTTTTCAATGTACGAGTTCTCGGAGAGTGTTCATGAAAGCCAAGCTTTCACCGATTATTTTATGGGAATATCATTTCCAAGAAATGACGTATTATCATTATTTATAGGACAGCCACTGTCAGTGTGCTCCCACTAACCTCCTTATATACACAAGACTCATTTTCGTTTTGAATTAAATCATAAATCATTATGATTACATCAAAAAATGATAATTCCAAGAACCTATGCTTGCTTCAATCCAAACATGGATCGAATAACTTGCAAACCTTGTTTGCTTGTTATTGTACGACAAAACCGTCAGGATGTTGTAAACATCCTCCAAAAGATTTCATTTTCAGGAAAGCGATTTTCCCGTTAAGCTGTCATATTTCATAAATGAAACATGCAGCATCAGCAAGCATTATCCAAATGGATTCATCGTGGCAACAGGTAAAATATTTCGTTGTAATCAACACAATGTTGATAACGATACATTTCCGCTACAAGCCTAGCTTAGTACGTTGGTATGTTGCCATCCATGTATGTCTTCCTAGAAGACAAATATAGTACCAATAGGCACAATGCCTTGTGGTACATTAACTAGTATCCAAACTGGTTGATATACATGGAATCTATTTCGGACTCATGGCACTTTTCCATAATAGGGAGTCGATACCTTGTATCACTTCCTCATACGTAGTCAGTTGATATTCCTCAATAAGATTAACATCTTTATGAGGTGAGATCAGAAACCCATACCCCAGGTTGTTTTCTGACTCTCTCCGACCTACGCGGTTCTTGTGTATTCGAAGATTACTGGAATAGTTTCATCATTGATGAACTATTTGTGTTCCATTAAGATTCGGTTCCTCGAATAGTATTACTCTGATTTTCATCGAGTTTTACTATCCTCCCACTTACCACTGCATATCGGTATTCCTCTTAGGAAAACCGCATGGTGAGCAACAATTAAATTGTTCTCCTGTGAGTTGTATAAGTACTATACTTTGGTATCCCTAGGATAACCTACAATTTGACACTTATCCAATTTGGGTTTTAGTTTGGTATCATCCAAACATATGCCTAGCATCCCAAATATTCAGGAATGAGAAAACCCAGTTTCTTTCCTGTTCATATCTAATATGAATTCTGTCAAACAGATTTTATGGAACCTTATTCAAAATAAGTTCTACACTGTTAATGTATATCCGTTGATGGAAATGGTAGCTCAGAGCGACTTATGATTAACCTTATCATGTCTAAAAAATTTCGGTTACTCGATTCGGACACACCGTCAAAATGACGTGTTCCGGGAGGAGTCCTCTTTGAAAGAATACTATACTCTTTCAAGTATATTAGAAACTTATTGCTTAAGTATTTTCTATTACGGTCTTACCGTGACGGTTTAATACTTTAGCCGATCTGTTTGTCTATTTCGTGTCGAAACAATAAAAGTTTCCGATTTGTGTTTCAAAAGAGACACATAACCATAACGCGATGCCACATCCGTAAAGGTCACGAAATATTCATATTCACCTCTAGCCTAGCTAGACATGGGCCCACTTGCTTCACTATGAACTAGGGCTAACAGATCGGTGGCATTTACACTTTTACCAAGTAAAGGTGTTATAGGCACTTTGCCCAATAAACTAGATTCGTAGACTTTATTTGAATTGAATCAATATTGTCCTAGTACCCACTCTTTGAAAGTGTGGATATACGAGTCTTGTTTAATTGTGTCCCAGACAACAATGCCACAAATTATTTTCTTCTGATCAAATCAGTTCGAGCTATTTGTTTGTCATGTTGTACGTTTGAGATTTATTTATATTCAAAATATAAATTCTGTTATTCACATCTAATGTGTTTATCTCAATATCATCTTTATAAAATAAAACACTTTAGTGTTCTAGAATATAAAGGTAAATCCGCAACGGATTAAACACTGATATAGAGATAATGTTCATAGTCAAACTAGTTACATTATAACAGTTTCTAAATTTAGGTACTCACCTAGAGGGTAGTTCCTAAAATCAGGTTTCTACGATTAAAACAGCGACTATCGTCCCGTTTCCGATTCGCAGATAAATCTCAATTGAAGTCAGTATCCTGCTCAAAGCAAATTCTGAACATCAATGTATATTTATGTATCACACTAAGTATCTAAAATCCAATTTTAATACTAGTAGTGAACATTTTTATGACAAACATATTTGAAGTCAGAGCCTTGCTCGTTCTTCAATTCCTTCATGTATGCTTTGTCCAAATGGCAGTCACGCTTCCGCGATCCCGTTTGCCACAATTGAGGCAGACATTTTGGGATATGTCCTTTTATCTTCCCAGAAGATTATAATGATTTTGCCTTTGCCATTTTCACATTCTAGAAGCCTTTGGCCTAGCCTAGGCCTTCTAGAATATCGAAGTAAGGTGCGCCTTGCGCTACTTGCCTTATTGCAAACTTTGACTTTGTCTCCTTGAGAATAGCCATTAACTCTCCAAGAGTTTAGTATTGCAATTTGTACTTCTAAGATCTAAAAATAGATCTATGAAGATCCTTCAATTTCATTATCATACTTTTAAGAATCTAATCCTTAGTTCTGATTAAGAAATTAAGGAGTCTAATTAACAAGTTAATGGATTAAGCACTAAAGTTATCATCACATGAATATTCCAAAGATCATGCTCTACTATTTGCTTAACTCCGGGCTTAGGCCTAATATGTTATTTTATCAAATAAAGTAACTTATTAGTTTCCAGGACCATCCTGAAATTTTATTCCCAATTTGAAAATTAAACCATTTAAATACATTTTCTCTAGGATCATGTTTTAAACGTCAATCTTTCAATTATATCTTGATTCTAATAGTCCAACTATTTAATCAACGATTTAGGTACTATTTATTATAATGATTACAATAGTCCAACTATTTAATCAACTATAATTAAATTAGTTTGAATACAGTCCAACTGTTTATTAAAACAACGTTTTAAATATTAGTCCAACTAACATTTAATTTATTTGACGAATGATATTTGATTGAGCACGTATGGCAAGTAATTAAACGAATATTGCAAATTCAATTCTTGCCTCCCACTATTTTTCGGCGAGCCTCTAACCCTCTGTTGAGTACTCGGGAAACCGTGTTTCCTAGTGGACTAGGATCCCGTTAAATGTCACACAATATTGACTTTGGCCAACAAATTGTATGATAATTAACTAGGTAGATCTCTAAGATCAATTGGATCCCATCCAATTCCTAGATCCAGTAGGGGGACATCCAAGTCCGAAACATATATCTTATATATCGTATATATGCCAATATATCCAATATATTGCCTAACCTTTTTCCTCTGAATCAACTAAGCCTTGGCTTTGGCACAACAAACTTAGTGATCCCAGTTAAGCGGAACCCATTGACCATGGAAAGCTTCGTAATCAATGTCGATGGACAAGAAGTGGTCTTGACTTTGGCCAACAAACCACAACTTGAACAAGACACCAATATGGAACAAAGCCTTCGTGATTCAAACATATCCTCGACGGACAAAGGTCTTGACTTTGGCCAACAAACCAATGCCAGTCTTGGATCTTGAGTAAGAATCACTCAATGGAAGGAAAAACGCTTAATATTTTGCGAGGGTTTTTCGAATGCAAATTGGCAACCAATTTATTATCTTTGTTAAGGTCTCATCATCATACACCCTTAAACATGCATTCTAAATACATAATAAGGCGCATAAAATAAATAATATGATATGCGGATGGATACTTAACACATTGATCTTAGATCAAATCTCTCCATTTTCCTCTCTCCCGCTAGCACAAGTATTTACTTCTACCCGTTACACTACACTTCTAAAGAAACCTCATTTACATTGAGGGGAATAGGTGAGAAGAGAAATACACAGAGTTGAGAGGTAATAAGGCTGGACACGCAGGTCCAATTAATAAATTCCAAATTTATTACAACAATTTCTAAAATTGCCCCACCCATCTAATATTCATCCGATATACATTATTCATGCATCGCAACCATGTATTCACACAAGCATGTTATCAATCAATCTAATCAAATTAACTAATCTGATAATTAATGACCATCAAATGTTCAAACAACGATTTGATTTTGTGCGAGTCAAACTCGTTTTGCGAATAAGTACTCAAATTACGAATTCTCGAATTAAATTAAACTACAAAATTAAATCCAATTTAATATGCATTTAATACTAATTCACTATTTAATTCCAATTAAATATTACACTTTATTAATAAACCTTTTACGATTTAAATTCCAAATTTAATCGTTACGGGTCTCAAAGCCCGATTAACGTCCAACGTCAATTTAATTAAAGTCCAATGGGCTTTTAATTAATTTCTTTAAGGCGTGGACTTTTGGTCAACTCGGGTAAAACCCAATAACCAAAGCCCAATCAAGGAGTAACCCTATAAGCCTAGAAATCAATTTAGGCCCATTAGGCCCAATTAAATTATTAAGGTCCATTAGTCGCATTTGGGCTTTATGGAAGCGGTTTTGGGCCCAATTGGATCCAACCAATTTAGCCTAAACTTAACTTGGTACAACCAAGCCCAATAAGCCCATTTACAACATTTAAAGCCCAATTTCCAAAATTAGCCCAATTTAATTAAATTACAAAATCCAATTTCACAATTTAATTATTTCAAGTGTATAGCATAATTAATTACCCAAATCAATATTTCCAAAACACCAAATTAGCCTAATTAATCATGCTTATCATCATTAAATCATGTCCAACATAATTTAACAAAAATCAAACACAATACATGCTATATAGCTCTCGGTAATGGAGGGGATTTTATGTCCAATTTTAAATCCAATCCAATTGAATCCAATTAAACATTAAATCAACATTTCCAATTGATTCCAACTCATCCAATGAATCAAAATCAAAAAATTACCAAGACAAATAGAGCATAGTGTATTCGGCCAAGCCTTATATTTTGGGCAAATTTATTCCAAACAACATTTCATCAAATTGATCCAATCAATCCTCAATAAAACATATTTTAAGCATACTCAAACATCCAATTTAATTAAATCATGCTCAAACACATTTTACCCAAATTTTAACCCTAAGTCATATTTCATGCTTTCACTCTGCTCTGATACCATTGTTGGAGTTTCTACGGTCCCGAGGATCGAATAACAAGCATAAAAAAATGTGTGAATACAATCGAAGAAGTTGCGGAATACTTACATCGATCGGTTGAGCGATGCGGTGGACAACAAAAATTTATTTTCTGCCCCTTGTCATGCTCGGCAGTGAGCTGCTGTTTTGGCTCTCCATTTGCGGCTTTGGTCCTCCATGAAAGCTCCAAGCTTTGTGATGAAATCCCAAGCTCACGGGTGGGTTTCCCTATCACCTTCGCATGTCTCTTTGAGTGCTAGCTCTTGATGTTTTTGCCACAAAAATATCACACTTTGCTTCCCTTCATTCTCGATTTTTGCCCAGAAAAAACAGAAGAAGAAAATGCCCACCATAGGCATGAGAGGAGAGAAGAGAAAGAAAGAGAGAGAGAGTTGTGTTTGGTTGGATAAAATTTTGTATCTAATACAATTTTCAATTTCTAAAATTGATTTACCATTTTCTTTTTCCAAAAATTAAATGGCATTAAAGTTTTGCCAACCACCTCCATCAAGTCACATCACTCAATCAATCAAGTGACAAGTTGTCACATCACTCAAAGTGACTAATGATTTGACGCTTGATGCGACTAGCGATTTGACGCTTGATTTGACTTGCGTGCCGCACTCGAATTCGAAATGCGAATGCGCTCGCAAATAATCTCGGGCTCGGGTTCGCTAATTCCAAATTAACGAATTTTCCGTTGCGACGTGATTAAATGATTATGCCTAGCGAAATCACTATTCACGTCGCTAACGAATTAATTCTAAATTAACTCGTTCGCCCGAATTAAAATCTAATTTCAATTCCGCGTCGAAATCTAATTTCGTTTAATATATCGAATATATTAATTTTATCGATTAATTCCAAATTAATCGTTTTCTCTCTTTATATGATATTATATCCCAGATAAAATATCTCCGTAATTAATCACAGATTAATTTTCTCTCTCATCATTAATTAATCCCAGATTAATAAAGTGCGAGTCATACGTCATCGGTGAATCTTCAGGAAGCGACCCATGAGATCCCCGGATATGTTGGCATTAAATCCGGTCTTCGGACTATCCGAACACGTAAGTACCTAGTACTACGTTTATACCGATTTACAAGATAAGGTTGACTTCTAGCAAAGCGCCATGCCTACCCAATTCTTTATAAATATCCTTACAGGAATATAGTGATCTATATCAGGCGTAGTATACATAGTATTTCGTATGTCGATCCAGTATCGGATGTCACGTGCTAGGCCTGGGGCTGGAATTGTGTCAGCCCCATACGAAGCACATGTCGGATGTTTGGTAACTAATCTCTATAATCGGATATACATGACCTATTTATAATATCCCGATAGCTGCAGCATATAAAAGCACCAGTCCCGTATCCTACGTGACATCATCTCCACTATGACTGGAGTGATACTTCCGTCTTGACATCACACCCAACACACTACGATTCTCAATATACCTAGAAGAGGCGTACACAGAAACCGGTTAAAGCCTTGGACGATCAAAACCAAAGTATATTGATTGTCGCAAGTATTAGCGGTGCAAGTCTCAGGTTAAGACCAAATACACTTACCCTGATTTCGGACTTCCATAGACACATAGTCATACTACCAATGGAATTCCGAGGGGGTCTATCCAGAGCGAAGCTGTTTCCCATACCATCGGTAAAACACAACCTCCTATTACACTTGCATGAGTATCCTATACCCAAATATATGAGAACTATGCTGTTATGCCCTCACAACGCGCACAAGTGTAATACTAGTCTTTTACGCATTTATCGATGTCCAATCTCGATAATACTCTGACTAGGGATATTTAATGATTTATCCTTCGTGGATTGATACTGTCTCATATCATCTCAATCCAGGAATAAATCATAGGGACCTCCTATCATTTATACATCTTGGTGATCTAATCACAAATGATAAGAGAGCAATCTCCTTTGTCACATAGTTAATTTGTACAACAACACCATGATCTGTACAAATAGTGACGCTATGGGTCATAATTGTCCAACAGTTGATGTACCAGAAGGCATTGTGCCTATTGGTACTATATGTGTCTTCAAGGAATAGATACATGGATGGCAACATACAAATGTACACAGCTAGACTTGTACAGAAAGGGTATCGTCAACGACATAATGTCGACTATGGCGAAACTTTTTCATCTGTTGCCATGATTAAATCTATTCGGATAAGCTTGCTATAACTGCATATTTTGTTTATGAAAATGACAGCTGGACGCCAAAACCACTTTCCTTAACGGAAACCTTTTGGAGGATGTTTGTATGCAACATCCTGACGGTTTTGTCGTGCCAAAACATACAAACAAGGTTTGCAAGTTAAATCAATCCATTTATGGATTAAAACAAGCATTACGTTCTTGGAACTAGCATTTTGATGTAATCATAATGGTATATGATTTAATTCAAAATGAAGATGATTCTTATGTATATAAGAAGGTTAGTGGGAGCGCACTGACAATGAATGTCCTATACATTGATGATGTATTGCTTCTTAGCAATGACATTCCCATACTAAAATCGGTGAAAGCTTGACTTTCATGAAAAATTCTCCATGGAATACCTGGGAGAAGCAGGCTTTATTCTAGGAATAAAGATCTAATGGGATAGATCTAGAAAGCTGCTGAAACTCTCTCAGTGTTCGTATATTTTGAAATGTACGTGACATGATGTCTCATATGCTTTGAGCATATGTAGACGCAATCAGGCCAATCCAAGTGATGGTCACTGGATTGATGTAAAGAACATCCTTGAGTATCTTGGATGAACTAAGGATGCTTTCTGGGAATATGGGGGAATGAGAACTTGATGTGACTGGGTTCACCGCTGCAAGTTTCCAAACTGATAAAAATGACTGTAAGTCGCAATAAGGGTATGCATATAGTTTGAATAACGGAACAATGAGCTGGAAATCTTCCAAGCAAGATACTGTTGCCGAATAAACAATAAGAACGGAACATTGCTACAGCTGAGGCAGTAAAAAAGGCATTTTGGATCCATATAATCCTAATTGGATTAGGTGTAGTTCTGTTAGCAGCTGAGCTAGGCTACAGCGTAGGCTAAAGAACCGCGGTCTCATCAATGATCCAAGTATGTACTTCAACTATTTTATCTGATTCGTTCGATCATACATCATGGCGATGTGATGATCGAATAAATCGCATCAGATGATAACCTTGAAAATCCGAAGACGAAAGCTGTTTCTCACCAGAAGTTTAAGCGACCCGTATATAGTTCATGTGTCATACACTTGAGTGATTGGCTATAGGCCAAGTGGAAGATTGTTGGATAATTATGACACATAGCATCACTATTTATACAGAACATGGTGTTGTTGTGTGACAAAGGAAATTTCTCTTTTATCATTTGTAATTGGATTACCTGGATATATAAATGATAAAAGTCCTTATGATTAGTTCCAGATTAATAAGATATGAGATAGTATTAATCTACAAAGGTTTAATCATTAAATATCCCTAGTCGTAGTATTATCGAGACTGGACATCGATAATGCGGAATAGACTAGTATTACACTTGTGCGTGTTATGGAAGCGTAACGGCATAGTTCTCATATATTTGGGTATTGGATACTCATGCAAGTGTAATATGAGGTTCTGTTTACCGATGGTACGGAAACAGTTTCGCTCTGGATTGACCCATCAGAATCCTATTGGAATTATGACTGTGTGTCTATGGGAATCCGAATCAGGATAGGTGTATTTGGTCTTAACCTGAGACTTGCATCGCTAATACTTGCGACAATCAATATAATTTGGTTTTGGTCGTCCGGGGCTTTAATAGGTTCTGTGTACGCCTCTTCTGGGTGTAGTGAGAATCATAGTGTATTGGGTGTGATGTCAAGAATGAAGTATCACTTCAGTTATATGGAGATGATGATCACGCAGGGATACAAAACTGGTACTCTAAGTGCTATAGCCATCGGGGAAATATGACTAGGTCATGACTTTCCGATTATAAAGAGACTAGTTGCTAGTGATCTGATATAAGCTTCATACGGGGCAGACACAACTCCAGACCCAGGCCTAGCATGTGACATCCGATACTGGATCGTTATACGCAGTACAACGTATACTACGCCTGACAAAGATCATGTATTTTGTAAAAGAATATTTCTGGAGAATTAGGTAGGCACGGTGCTTTGCTATAAGCCAACCATGTCTTGTAAATCGGTAAGTACGTGGTACCGGGTACGCACGTGTTCGGATATTCTGATGACCGTATTTACTGCCAACATATCCAGGGATCTCTTGGGTCGCATCCCAAAGATTCACCGATGATGTTTGACTCGAACAATATTAATCTGAGATTAATTAAGAGAGAGAATATTAATATGGGATTAATTAAGAGAGGGAGTATTAATCTGGTGTAGGCCCTGCATTTTAGCATATAAGTCCCGATGATGAGTCTCGTACGGAGGCACTACTCTTTAGGTTGCGGAAGTCTCGGAAAATGAATGTCGGAAGGGGAAATTCAGAATAAGTATGTCATCAGATTCAATTCACATGTTCACTGCTTTCGCATTCGTGCTGCGTTCGTGAGCACGTTCGAACGTCAAGCAGATTGCGGGCGTTCGTGTAACGTTCGAATAGGCGTTCGAACGGTGTCGGTACTTCTGGTTTTGTTGCTAGCCTCACGCCCAAGCCCAATTAGCCCACCAAAACCCATCCAAAAAACTATTTAAAATATTTAAAATACATGTCACAAATTAAATTAAATTAAATTAGATCAAATCCCTTCCTAATCAAGACGAATCACATTCCCTAATTAAAAGATACAAATCAAATAATATGAAATCCCTTCCCCAATCAAGAACAAATCAAGATATTCACTCCATAAATTAAACCCATCTTTTTCTTTCATAAACCAACCAAAACACTTCCCCTTTTTTGAGGATTCACTTCCTTGCCCAGAAACCCTAGAAACCATTATAAAAAGAAGCCTAAATCAACCTTCGAACCCCTAGCTCATTCTCACAAAAACACAAAAGAAATAAGCTCACATTAACGCCTAAAGCAAAGAAAATTGCCCCATTTGCCGTCCAACAACAACCCTCACAACACACCCCTCACTGCACGCATATTCCTTCACCGAAATCTCTCATTAACAGCAAACATCATCACTGAAACAGTCCCTGTAAACACCGAAAATCACAGCCCAAGATAGTCCCTGTAAACACCAAAAATCCCAGCCCAAAACAGTCACTGCAACCACCGAAAATCACCTCCACAAACTGCACTGAAAACAACCCAGAAACTGCCCAAATTACCGCCTAAAACAGAAGCCCCAATACCCCTTAAAAATGCAAAAAACAGTCCCTTATTTACCGTAAAACAGTGACCATAAAAGACAGTAAATATCAGCAAAACAGAGGAAATGACAACTCAAAACAGCAAAGCAGCGAACGAAAGTGGTGGACCAGTGAACCGGAGGAGTGGCGGAGCATCAACCATTCCGACGACCGTGTAACGCCCTTTCGAGAGATGGCCTAAGAGGTTAGACCTGAGGGCACCCTTCTTATTTATTCTCATCTTTTTTTGTTATTTATTAGAATTCCATCGCATGAGAGTCGTTTGTTGATACATGTTGTGGTCCTTGAATGAATGGAATATGTGTTCTCTCTTGTGGTATATCGGATGGAAACCCGGACGTAAATTCCGTAGCTGAATCCGAATGGACGGTATTGCGGTTTTCACTCGGGATATAATGCCACATACCACTTGAGAGATTCACACATTTCGTTTCATCCAACCTTGTATTCGAGCATGATTGGGTTGCTAGTATGTTATTTATTTTTTTAAGCATGATTTAGTTGTTAGTATGTTATTACTTTCCGCATGTTACTTATTTATGCATGATGATATAGTGCGCATGGGCAAATCAAGTTGGATTAAAGGTCCTCCATTTTGAGGGATAAAAAGCCTAAGAGCTACCTTTGCCACGATGTTTTGCCGCGCCGGACGAAGTATGTTTGATTGAATGTGAGATATGTTTAATCGAGCATACGAGGTCTTATATTATTGTTGTCTTTATTTTATATGCATTGTAATATAATGCGCATGGGCTAACTAGGGTGGATTAAAGGTCCTCTATTCGAGGGAAATGCCTGAAGGCTACCTTTACCACGATGTTTTGCCGCGCCTTTTATTATGTCATTTACTCTTTGCATATCATTGCTTTATTCACGCATGCATTGCATTCTTGTGCGCATGGGCTAACTAGGGTGGATTAAAGGTCCTCTATTCGAGGGAAATGCCTAAAGGCTACATTTTCCATGATGTTTTGCCGCGCCGGACGAGGTGCACCCGATTGAATGTGAAATGTGTTCCATCGGGCACACGAGGTCCTACATTGTGCATTTGTTTATCCATTTATGTGTTTGTGTCATTTCAGATGCCATTTTGGCAATCTCGTTCGAACGCGTTTCCAAACGCTACACAAACGTATGTATCCTACCTCATTTCGTTCGAACGCGTTTACGAACGCTACACGAACGTATGTATTCTGTCTTATTTTCGTTTGAACGCACCTCTGAATGCTACTCGAACGCTTGCATTCTATTTACCGTTCGAACGCATTTAAGAACGCTACTCGAACACACATGTATTTTATTGTATCATACATCAGGTCTCATCCCGTTCGAACGCATTATCAAACACTATACGAACGCGGACATTCTGTTTATCGTTCGAACGCCTTATCAAACGCTACTCGAACGCTTGCATTATGTTTACCGTTCGAATGCGTTTACGAACGCTACATGAACGCGCGCACACTGGACATATTCCTTCATCATGTTTCATGCATGTTTGTTCCCTTAGTCATTCTCTTCCCCATCATATGTTTAGTTAGCTCTCTTCAATATTTATGCCTTTACCGTTATTGTTTATTTATATTTTCCGCATTTATTCGATATGCTCATGAGATTGTGTGCTCGCTTTTATCATCAATGCCTTTATAGTTGTTATTAGTTACATTATTGCACTCTATTGCTTAATACGTCCATGAATTATGTATTTTGCCTTCATTTCTTTCATTTACGATTATGGGTGTGCAAACTTGCATGTTGCTTAAATTATATGGAAATATATGTTGCATGAGATTTGGTTGTACTATTGCATAAATCCTTTCATTACAAGTGGCATAAGTAAGGGACCATTCCGAACCCAACGGTTTGAGGTCTTCCCTTGCAAGGGGTGAGTGCGGCCTTAAATCATTTTCCTCGGTTCACACCGGGTTGCGACTCCATTTTTATTTCTCTGGTTTAGTTCCCCCGCAGGCTATTCCGTACCCCCAACCGGGCGGCGAGCCCGGAACAGCGTCGCCCACTTCTGTGTCCTACAGTCTGGCGACTCCACTGAGGATAGAGAATTGGCCCCGAAATAATGTCTTGTAGTGATTGTGATTTGTGCTTTAGGTAACTGTGTCTATCGTGGGTTGAAGGGGTTTAATCAAAGGCATTATTAGAGATAAGTAATGATTTGGTGTCTTTCTTCATTCACTACCTTTCTATAAGGAAAAGCTGAATGCACTTAAATAATCATTACTCGTAGCTTACTGTGATGGACTAATTTGGAGGACTCATTGTTTATTCCTGTCACCAAGCGATAAGAGCCTAAGAGGCTTGGGTATTTAAGAGAGTTCGCTCCACCCTCCCTCTGGGGAATCTACAACGGGAAATTCATTTAACAGTCAGTCACATATCATAACTCGTTGGCACATACCATAAGGTATTAAAAAAGGTGTGCTCACTTGGTCGCTTGAATCCTTGAGTGAGGAGACCTAGTTGTGGGCAATCCTTCGCCAACGAAAGCCTTTGTCTACACTCCTACAAACCCACACGTAGACCATAGTTGTATGACCAATAGAAACTACTTCCTTGTGCTTGTGTTTAGGGACCATCATCATTTGGATTCAGTTGGACTTCTTGTCAGAAATGCGAACTTGTTGGGCCATTTAAACTGGGATGAGTTCGTATCTTATGACAATTGGGCTAAAAGTTCTAAAATGCCGATGGGCCACCCCGTTGAAATTGTTTCTTTATGCTTATACTTATGACCATCATCATTTGGATTCAGTTGGACTTCTTGTCAAAAATGCGAACTTGTTGGGCCATTTAAACTGTGATGAGTTCGTATCTTATGACAATTGGGCTAAAAGTTTCTAAAATACTGATGGGCCATCATGTGTTTGCGCCCCTTATCATTTGAAGTTGTTTAGCCATGTTATCGCAAAGTTGTAAACCTGTTGGGCCTTTTCAACTGGGACAAGTTTGCACCTTGCAATAATGTGATTGAAGCTTTAAAATGACAAGAGGCCGACTTATATATTCCATGCATTACACGCATACATGCTGACTGAGAATTTTAAAAGACACCATAGATTCTCATTGGGTTAGGAAAGAGGGAAGACTTATCAAAAGGCCAGTAGCAAACATGAGTGAATTAGAGAATGAGGTATCCCGTATGGATCAGTTAGAGATCAATCTCACCAAAGTTACTGAACAGTTGCAAGCCTTGACTACCGCTATGGCCAATATGGCTATGCCCCATGCTGGGGGAAACTCTGAAAATGAGGGGCGTGAAGACCCTCCGATTAGATTGAATGATGATATCCCGGGTTTTGATGATGATATGGCTGAATATGCTGCGGGGAAAATGGCAGGGTCTCAAACTGAACTGCAGAAACTCCGAGATCAGGTAGAGTCGGTTACCCGTAAGATGAGGGGCAAGCACGAAGACCTGTTGGATTATGAGGCAATGACGTTTGAGGAACAGTTGCCAGCTCAATTTAAAATGCCGGATATAGCCAAGTTTAATGGGAACGGGGACCCAAGGGTCCATCTCCGACAATATGTTTCAGTTATGAGTTCAGTGGGTCTATCCAAGTGTCAGGTTCAGAAAATGTTTGGGATGTCGCTCGAGGGGGCACCCGTGGTATGGTATCACATCCTGGAGAGGAAGATCAAGGAGGATTGGAGGGAATTGGCGGAGGCCTTCTTGAAACATTATGTTACAGACTTGGAGATCGACCTGTCGCTTCGCGACTTGGAGAATACCAAGTAGAAGCTGGAGGAGAGCTTTAAGGAGTATGTGGATCGCTGGAGAAGCCAGCTTCTGAAAATACAGACACGGCCGTCGGAGAAAGATCAGATTAAGATGATTATTAAAGGCATCAAGCCCTTCATTTATGGCAAGCTGAGGAGAATGACCTCCATGATTACTGATTTTCGACAGCTAAGGGAAACTGTCATGGATATTGAAGAAGAAGAAGCGGAGAATAGAAGGTTTTATGGTATGAACAGAAGGACTGTCGGAGGGCCATCAGATGCCAAGCCTGTTTCTGCTGAAGTTACTGCCATTAAGAACCGACGGTTTTCCAACCTGGGCAGACATTTGTCCAAAGTACTGGAGAAATTGACAAGGCAAGGACTCTTGAAACCCTTGGAGCCTAAACCACTCCCAAATCCTCCCCCACCAAACCTCAACATGAACCGCTACTATCACTTCCACCAACAGAATGACCATGACACCAACAGCAGTGCCCGCCTCCGCCATGAAATCCAGGACCTAATTGACTCCCATAAAATTCCTGACCCCGAGAAAGAACAGCCCAACATATACCGTAACCCCCTGCCTAACTACCACTCTGTCCCACCGCCTACCTACATGATCAACTCTGGCCTACCCGAAGACCTTGTCCTCCAAACCTTTGATCACCAAACCTTTTCCCTAGGGATTTGGGATAGCAACAGCGAAGATGAAACAGAACAAAGGAAGAATTTTTGGGAGGAGTTTTCGAGCAGTGATGAAGAGGAGGTGAAGGGGATGACCCGTAGTGGGCGTTTTTATAGTGACACTGCAGAAAAGGGCAAGGAAGTGTTAACATAAGGCAGAGAAGTGTATGAAAATATGGAGAATGCTGAGGGGGATGCAATACTGCGTCAGTTAAGGAAGACCCGAGCACAAGTGAGCATCTAGGAGTTGTTGTGTGCATCTCAGGAGCACAGGTGGGCCATGGTTGAGGCCTTGAGCAAGATAGTAGTGCCGGAGGATTCCAATCCTGCGATGTTTGTCGGATCAGTGCGAAAGAAAGCTTTGCAGATAATAATCTTTTCTGAGAAGGAACTCCCCGGCTGAGGGCAGAAACCATAATAGACCTTTATTCATCAGAGCCGAAGTGAGGGGCAAGAAGTCATCTTGTGTGATGATAGATGATGGCTCATCTATCAACGTTTGCCCATTGAAGATTTTGGCAAGGTTGGGTATAAAGACGACGGATCTAAGTCCCTCCAATATGACTATCAAAGCTTATGATGATAGTAAGCGAGAAGTTGAGGGCACTTTCGCTGCAATAGTTAAGGTGGGACCGATTGAGGATGAGGTTGAGTTCACAGTGCTGGATATCCCGACCACTTTTTATTTGTTATTGGGAAGGCCGTGGTTCCACAAGCTTGGGGGCGTGCCCTCCACTCTGCATCAGGTTATTAAATTTTCGTACGAGGGAGAGATTGTCACCATCCGAGCTGAGGTGGACAATGTTGTGGCCGCTTTGGAAATACAACCTTTCACAAGGTTCCAAATGTCGGCAATCTTTGAGGAGTGGGTGGATCCTAAGGTGGCTAGGATCATGGAAAAGATGAAGTTCGAGCCGGGTAAAGGTTCAACATTGCCAAAATTTAAAGGGCAAACCACTCGGAGAGGATTGGGGTACAAGTTTGATGAGGACAAGCTGAAGGTCAAGAAGAAAGGGTTGAAGTTGATGGAATGCTTTGTGAAGGCAACATAATATCATGGAGAACCTGAACCGGTAGAAGTCAATGGGATCGTGGTGCCTGGGTTTGAGATCTTTCAGGATGTGATGGGTGAGAAGTCACTGGCATTAGAAATTGCGAAGAATGAAGAAGAGAAATGGGAAGAAGATCTGATGAAGTTAGAGATCCTGACCCTCGAGGAAAAAGAGGAAACCGAGGAAGACCCAGCTGTGGGAGATGAAGCGTCTGTGGAGGATGAAGATGTTTATATCTCTGATTTATTTGAATGTATTCCCGCATCTGCTAGCAATAAAGATAATCATTTCGCTTACTTGCCCGAGTCTCTTCTTTTCAATTTGCACGACTTGAGTATATTTGATATCAGCTCCACAAAAAAAAATGTATTTAACCTTGGTATACCTGAGAGCCCCAAGGAAATTCTAATTGCAAGTGAGATTACCTCTGAAGAGCGGGAGAAATTAGAAGAAATATTAGCCAAATATGCCAAAGTATTTACTTGGTCCTATGAGGACATGTCTGGAGTAGACAGAAGCATTGCCCAGCATACAATACCAACTTATCCAAATATGAAGCCAGTGAAACAAAAAATTCGACGGATGAGGCCTGAGTGGGCCGAGAAGGTCAGAGAAGAAGTCAAGAAACAGATAGATGTGGGATTCCTAGAAGTAGTGAAGTATCATGAGTGGTTGGAAAATATTATGTCGGTACCGAAGAAAGACGGGAAGGTCAGAATGTGTGTGGACTACAGAGATCTTAACAAGGCTTGCCCGAAAGATGATTTTCATCTACCTCATATAGACGTGCTAGTTGATAGTGCGACTTTATTTGCCATGTATTCATTTGCAGACGGGTTTTCAGGATACAATCAGGTTCTCATGGCTGAAGAAGACAAGCATAAGACGGCCTTTGTCACCGAGTTGGGCACATATTATTACAAGGTAATGCCGTTTGGGCTCAAGAATGCAGGAGCTACTTATCAGAGAATGGCCACTATATTATTCCACGATTTGATGCACAAAGAGATTGAAGTATATGTGGATGACATGATGGTGAAATCAGAGACAAGAATCGGGCATATAGAAGCACTGGAGAAGTTCCTTCAGAGAGTTGACAAATACAACTTGCGGCTGAATCCCAAGAAATATGTGTTTGGGGTAACATCAGGAAAATTACTGGGACATACAGTAGGAATGAGAGGAATAGAGGTAGACTCTGAGAAGATCAAAGCAATCACCGAAATGCCCGCACTGAAAACTGAGAAAGAATTAGAGCATTCCTCGGGAAAATTCAGTACATCAGTCGGTTCATCGCCAAGTTGACGTCAGTATGTGAGCCTATCTTCAAACTACTGAGAAAAGACCAACCAGTGAAATGGAATGAGCAATGTCAAATAGCCTTCAACAAGATCAGAGAATACTTGGTAAAGCCTTATGTATTGAAACCTCCGAGATCGGGCAAACCCTTAGTGCTGTATTTAGTCGTAGAATCAGAAGCATTGGGGGCAATGATGGTACAGGCAAATGAGACGGGAGTAGAGCATACGGTCTACTATCTTAGTAAGAAGATGCTTCCGTACGAAGCCCGCTATAAATAAGTAGAGAAGATCTGTTTGGCAGTAGTATGGGCGTCCAGAAAATTGAGTCATTACTTCCAATCTTACAAGATCCAGGTGGTAGCAAAGGAGAATCCCTTGAAGTATCTGCATTCAGTACCTTCGTGTAGGCACTGCATTTTTACACATAAGTCCCTATGATGAGTCTCATTTTGGAGACACTACCTTTTAAGCCACGAAGGTCACGGAAAACGGACATCAGAAGGGGGAATTCAGAATAAACAAGTTCACTGTCTTCGTTGGTGCTGCGTTCGTTACTTCGTTCGAACGTCAGGCAGATTGCGGACGTTCGTGCCGCGTTCGAGGAAGCGTTCGAACGGTGTCGGTAATTCTGGTTTTGCTGCTAGCCTCGCACCCCAGCCCAATTAGCCCCCCAAAGCCCATAAAACACAAATCCCAAATTAAATAAATAAATATTAATTAAAACATTAACTAAATAAGATAATAATTAAATTAATTAAATAATTAAATAAAACATTTACCAAACTTAAACTAAAATCATGCCTAATTTAAATAATTCATATACTAAAATTAAAATAAGATATGCCTAATAAAATCAATCAACCAAGTATATTCCCAATCAAATATGTATTATTCCTAACTTAAAATATTGAATGCCTAATTAACACAAACTAAATATTCAACCTTCCTTATCCAAGACCAAATCAAATCCTCCTTTAATGCCAAATCCCTTCCTTGTGAGACAAGGTGTAGCCCTAGCCCTTCTCTATATAAACCACCCCTAACCAAGACATGCACTCCCTTCACACAATTGGAATTCACGCCCACCATAGGCCCTAGCTAGCTCATTCACACAAAAAGCTCTCTCGACTCTCTCTAATACACGCCCAAGACATCAAGACGACTCTCCCTCACTCTCAATAACCAAAGATCACAAACCAAAGAACCCCCATCGCCTTGACCAAAACACATCCCGAACAGCCCCTTTACCTCACCGAAAAACAGCCCATACAACAGCCCTAAAACACGCATACAGCAGCCCTAACGCACGTATAAAACAGCCCCCGAACCACACCATAACACCACCGAAAATCAGACCCAAAACAGTAGCCAAAACATCCCAGAACAGTAACTAAAATACAGCAGCAAAACAGTAGCAACGGCAGCGAATCGGAGTCAAAAGTAGCAGCACGGAGAATGACGACTCAAAACAGTAAGACAACGAACGAGAACAGTGAACCAGTGAACCGGAAGAGTTGCGGAGCATCCACCCTTCCGACGATCGTGTACCGTACATCCGAGAGGTGATTTAAAAGGTTAGACCTGAGGGTATTTTTCACACTTATTTCTATTTAATTTCTGGTCATTTACTTTGATTATATTTTCTGTATTTGTGGCATTTGTTGTGTATATGATGCATGTTGTGGGTATTTGATGAATAAAAGAGTGTCGCCTCTTGTGGTATATAGGATGGAAACCCAGACGTAAATTCCGTAGCCGAATCCGAATGGACGGTAGTGCGGTCTGTACTTGGGATACAACTCTACGTATCACTTGAGTAAACGGCACCCTCTCTTGTTTTGTGTTGCTTTGGGTTTATCTATTTCTTGTTACTTAAATTTTGTATGTCGCTTATTTGTGTATGATATAATCGAGTGCATGGGCTCAGTAAGTGCGATGAAAGGTCCCCTAATCGGAAGGGTTAAAATCCTTCACCACGATGCTTTGCCGCACCGATTGATGTGTGTTCGGTTGAATGCGAGATACGTTCAATCGGACACATTACGTTTAATATTATTGCTTTTAACTTTTTGTATGCATGATTCAATCGAGCGCATGGGCTTAGTAAGTGGAATGAAAGATCCCCTATGGGAAGGGGTTAAAGCCCCTTTAACCACGATGCTTAGCCGCGCCGGTTGACGTGTGTTCGATTGGATGTAAGATGTGTTCAATCGGGCATACTTAGTTTGATATGATTGTCTTTATGTTTGTATGCATGATTTGATGTGACGCGCATGGGCTTAGTATGTTGGTCTAAAGGTCCTCTATTTGAGAGATCAAGAGCCCCAAAAGGCCACCTTTACGGCAGTATTTCGCCGCGCCCCTTATTTTGTTGTTTATGTATTGCGTCCCATTTCATGCACCAGGTCTATTCCCATTCGAACGCGTTTACGAACGCAACTCGAACGCGCATGCATTTTGCCTTATCATGCATCAGGTCTCATCTCCGTTCGACAGCGTTAACAAACGCCACACGAACGTGAGCATTCTGTATCATTTCTGTTTGAACGCGTTTACGAACGCTACTCGAACGAGAACCTTCTGTTTACCATTCGAACGCGTCTACGACGCTACACGAACGCACACGGTAAACAGATCCTCTTGCATCACATTACGACATGTCCATCTTAGCATATGGTTACCCCTTTGTACGCTATGCATTTGTATTACCTCTCTAGTTGTCTATTTCTGTTAAGCGCCTACAATATTATTTGTCGTCATTTTGATTTCCTTTACATTACACGCAAATGTTACCATGACTGTTTGTGTTTATATTACATGAATGATTGAATTCTTATGACGTTATGTGCTTGTTGTTGCAAAGGCCTACTTTTGAGCATGTGAATTTGGCAATAAGATTTGGTTTCATGTATGTTAGATGTAAACTATACTTTCAAGCATGTGAATCTAGGATTGTGTTGCACTTGGAAATATATGTCATAGGCTTGGTTGGATTATTGCATAAATCTTTACATTACAATTTGCATAAGTAAGGGACCATTCCGAACCCAATGGTTTGAGGTCTTCCTTGCGAGGGGTGAGTGCGGCCTTAAATCTTTGTCCCGGTTCACACCGGGTGGCGACTCCATTACTCTCCGGTTTAGTCCCCCGCGGGCTACTCCGTACTCCCGACCGGGCCGCGAGCCCGGGACAGCATTGCGTCGCTCAGTTTCTGTTGTCCCAGTCTGGCGACTCCACTGGGGATAGAGAATCGGCCCCGAAATAATGCCTGTAATGTATAGATTTATGCTTTAATTAACCGTGTCTACAAATGTGTGAAATGGGGGTTGTAATCAAGGGCATCTTGAGGCTAGGTAATGGTTTGGTGTCTTCCTTCACTCACTACCTTTCTAGAAGGAAAAGCTGTGAAGACACCTAGATAGCCATCTACTCGTAGCCTATTGTGATAGACTAATTTGGAGGACTCGTTGTTTATTCCTGACACCAAGCTATAAGAGCCTAAGAGGCTTGGGTATTTAAGTGAGCCTCGCTCCACCTTCCCTCTGGGGAATCTACAACGGGAAATCCATTTGACAGTCTGTCACACACCATAGCTCATTGGCACGTACCTTAGTGTATAAAAAAGGGTGTGCTCACTTGGTTGCTCGAACCCTTGATTGGGGAGACCTATTTGTGGGCCATCCTTCGCCGATGAGAGCCTTTGTCCATACTCCCACGAACCCATGCGTAGACCGGGTTGTATAGCCTATAACAAATATTTCCTTGTGCTTTAGGACCATTATCATTTGGATGAATTGGACTCTTTGTCAAAAATGCGAACTTGCTGGGCCATTTAAACTGGGGCAGGTTCGTATCTTATGACAATTAGGCCCAAAGCTTCTGAAATGATGGTGGGCCACACGGTAGAAGTTATTATTTTATGTTTATAATATCTTCCTTGTATGCTTATGTTTGGGAACATTGCTATTTGAATCCATCTGGGTCTTTTGTCATGAGATATGGGCTTGTTGGGCCATTTAAACTGGGACAAGAACATATCTTATGACGATTAGGCCAAAAGGCTTCTAAATAACAATGGGCCATTTTATGATTGTGTTCGGAATATTATCATTTGGATTTAGTTGGGCTCTTTGCCATAAGACATGAACTCGTTGGGCCATTTAAACTGGGACGAGTTCACTCCTATGACAGTTAGCCCAAAAACTTCTAAAATGATGATGAGCCGATTTGTGTGAAAATTTTAATGAGTTGATATATTTCTTGTATCGCATGCATATCATGCATCCCATGCACCCCATGCATACATATATCATGTTAACCCTTGTGTTATGAAAGCCATCATAGATTCCCGTTGGGTTAGAAAAAAGGGAAGACTCACCAAAATACTGAGAACAGACATGAGTGAATCAGATATTGAGGTATCCCACATAGATCAGTTGGAGAATGGTTTCGCCAAGATTACTGAACAGTTGCAAGCCTTGACTACTGCCATGAAAGATATGGCTGTGCCCCGTGCTGGGGGAAATTCGGAGAATGTAAGGCGCGAAGAGCCTCCGAATGGGTTGGGGGATGATATCCCCACTTTTGATGATGACATAGCAGAGTATGCAACAGGCAAAGTGATTGGGTCTCAGACAGAATTTCAGAAGCTTCGGGATCAGGTTGAAACAGTTACCCGCAAAATGAGGGGTAAACATGAAGAGTTGTTAGATTATGAGGCAATGACCTTCAGAGAACAGCTGCCAGCTCAGTTTAAAATGCCCGACATGGCCAAGTTTAATGGGAATGGAGACCCAAGAATCCATCTGCAGCAATATGTCTCAGTCATGAGTTCAGTGGGCCTATCACAGCGCCAAGTCCAAAAGATGTTTGGGATGTCACTTGAGGGGGCACCTGTGGTTTGGTATCATAGCCTTGAGAAGAAGGTTAAGGAAGATTGGAGGGAGCTAGCTGATGCTTTCTTAAAGCAATAAGTCACGGACCTGGAGATTGACTTGTCACTCCGTGACTTAGAAAATATCAAGCAGAAGCCGTAGGAAAATTTCAAGGAATATGTGGACCGCTGGAGGAGCCAGCTTCTGAAGATGCAGACCCGGCCCTCAGAAAAGGACCAGATCAAAATGATCATCAAGGGCACCAAGCCCTCTATTTATGGCAAACTGAGGAGAATAACTTCGATGATTACTGATTTTCGACAGCTGAGGGAGACAGTTATGGATATTGAGGAGGAGGAAGCCGAGAACAGAAAGTTTTATGGACAAAACAGAAGGAATACTGGGGGACATTCAGGGACTATGTCTGCTACTGCTGAGGTCACTGCCATTAAGAACAGACGATTTTCTAACCTTTGTAAGCCTCTTTCAAAGGTATTCGAAAAGCTGAAGGCGCAAGGACTCTTAAAACCTTTGGAACCTAGGCCCATTCCAAATCTTGTGCCACCTCACATGAACTTAAACTTAGACTGTCACTTCCACCAAGAAAAATGCCATGACACCGACAACTGCGCCCGCCTCAGACATGAAATCCAAAACCTCATCGATGCCCATACAATACCCGACCCAGAGAAAGAACAACCCAATACACAAAGAAACCCCCTACCAAATTACCACTCCGCCCCACCACCATGATAACCTTTTGCTTTCTTGAAACCTTTGTCCTCTGAACCCTTAACCACCAAGCTTCTCATATGGGGATAAGGGATAACAATGGTGAAGAACCATGGGCTGAAGAAGAAGGCACTGTTGTTTCTCCTAGTTTATCTTGCACTTTTAATAAAGACATTGATTTTGTTTACCTGTTCGAACGTTTCCTCAACAATAATAAAGGCGATCATTTCATTTATCTACTATTACTTTCAAACTTGCAACATGAGTGTGTTCAATCTTGGTAATGTGATGCTCAGAACGTAGGGAATCCTCAAAAGAAGCAAGCAGAAAAGATAAGTTAACCATTCAGGAATTGGGAAATGGAGACAGTGGGACTGTTAGACTTGGAAAGAAACGGGTTCCTGGAACAAATCAGTGTAGACAGATGGAAATGGTACTTTCCCTAAGAGAAGAATGGTCATCAATGGAATTGACGGAAGACCTAACCCAACGGGGTGGGAAACTCATTCACGCATGCATGCATACACGTAACATATTTTGCATTCCTTTTTGTGTTTTGTGTTCACAGGTTTTGAAGAAGAAAGAGAGAAAGCGGCAAATGAAAGCCAGTCAGAAGCATCAATATAACATCAGCGGTTTGGGGACGAATCCCAGGGTTGAGGCCCATATCAGTATCAGTTTGGGGTTGAGGCCCATATCAGTATCGGTCTAGGGGCGAGGTCCACCTCAGTACCAGTTCAGGGCCGAGGCCCACATCAGTATCAGCTTGGGGGCGAGGCCCACATCAGCATCAGTTTAGGGATGAGTCCCAGGGTCAAGGCCCACATCAGCAGTATTTTTGGGATGCGTCCCAGGGTCGAGGACCACATCAGCAGCAATTTTAGGATGAGTCCCAGAGTCGAGGCCCGCATATCAGTATCAATTTTGGGGATGAGTCCCAGGGCCGAGGCCCATATCAACAGCAGTTTTGGGATGCGTCCCGGGGTCGAGGACCACATCAGCAGCAATTTTAGGATGAGTCCCAGAGTCGAGGCCCGCATATCAGTATCAATTTTGGGGATGAGTCCCAGGGTCGATGCCCACATCAGCAGCAGTTTTGGGATAAGTCCCAGGGTCGAGGCCCGCACATCAGTATCACTTTTGGGGATGAGTCCAAGGGCCGAGGCCCACATCAGTTTCAGTTTTAGGAATAAGGCCTAGGGAATAAAGCCCACATTCAATACAGTTCAGGAACAAAGCCACACAGTCAGCTCAGATCAGAGAACAAAGCTCAAGGGGAAGAAAGCCTCATGTCAGTATAGTTCGGGAATAAAGCTCGGGAGGAATAAAGCCTCATGTCAGTATAGTTTGAGAACAAAGCTCAAGGGGAAGAAAGCCTCATATCAGTATAGTTTGAGAACAAAGCTCGGAGGAATAAAACCTCATCTCAATAGTTCGGGAATAAAGCTCGGGAGGAATAAAGCCTCATCTCAACACAGTTCGGGAACAAAGCTCGGAGGAATAAAGCCTCATCTCAACACAGTTCGGGAATAAAGCTCGGGAGGAATAAAGCCTCATATCAGTATAGTTTGAAAACAAAGCTCAAGGGGAAGAAAGCCTCATCTCAATAGTTCGGGAATAAAGCTCGGGAGGAATAAAGCCTCATCTCAACACAGTTCGGGAACAAAGCTCGGAGGAATAAAGCCTCATCTCAATAGTTCGGGAATAAAGCTCGGGAGGAATAAAGCCTCATCTCAACACAGTTTGGGAACAAAGCTCGGAGGAATAAAGCCTCATCTCAACAGTTCGGGAATAAAGCTCGGGAGGAATAAAGCCTCATCTCAACACAGTTCGAGAATGAACAAGCCGGGAACGGCAATCCAAGAATGGAGTAGAGTTCAAGAATGAACAAGCCGGGAATGACACTCCAGGAATGGAAATACAGTTCAGGAATGAACATGCCGAGAATGGCACTCCAAGAATGGAAGCACGGTTTGGGAATGGACCACCTCACGGTAACAGTTCGAGAGTGGACACCTCACAGTAACGGTTCGGGAATGGACCACCTTACAGTAACAGTTCGGGAATGGACCACCTTACAGTAACGGTTCGGGAATGGACCACCTCACAGCAACGGCTCAGGAATGGACCACATCACAGCACGGTTCGGGAATGAACCAGGGGTCGCAGCACCTCACCATCCAAATCAACTCAACTCAACACATGGTAAGTCAAGTGGCAGCTGGCGAGCCAGGTAAGTGAAAATGCATTGCATAACTTTGATAGGATTGTCACTGTTGCACATTACACAAGTCCCATCAAAGTGGGGGCGACTATAGGCACTGCATTTTTACACATAAGTCCCTATGATGAGTCTCATTTTGGAGACACTACCTTTTAAGTCACGGAGGTCACGGAAAACGGACATCGGAAGGGGGAATTCAGAATAAACAAGTTCACTGTCTTCGTTGGTGCTGCGTTCGTTACTTCGTTCGAACGTCAGGCAGATTGCGGACGTTCGTGCCGCGTTCGAGGAAGCGTTCGAACGGTGTCGGTAATTCTGGTTTTGCTGCTAGCCTCGCACCCCAGCCCAAATAGCCCCCCAAAGCCCATAAAACACATCCCAAATTAAATAAATAAATATTAATTAAAACATTAACTAAATAAGATAATAATTAAATTAATTAAATAATTAAATAAAACATTTACCAAACTTAAACTAAAATCATGCCTAATTTAAATAATTCAATACTAAAATTAAAATAAGATATGCCTAATTAAAATCAATCAACCAAGTATATTCCCAATCAAATATGTATTATTCCTAACTTAAAATATTGAATGCCTAATTAACACAAACTAAATATTCAACCTTCCTTATCCAAGACCAAATCAAATCCTCCCTTTAATGCCAAATCCCTTCCTTGTGAGACAAGGTGTAGCCCTAGCCCTTCTCTATATAAACCACCCCTAACCAAGACATGCACTCCCTTCACACAATTGGAATTCACGCCCATAGGCCCTAGCTAGCTCATTCACACAAAAAAAGCTCTCTCGACTCTCTCTAATACACGCCCAAGACATCAAGACGACTCTCCCTCACTCTCAATAACCAAAGATCACAAACCAAAGAACCCCCATCGCCTTGACCAAAACACATCCCGAACAGCCCCTTTACCTCACCGAAAAACAGCCCATACAACAGCCCTAAAACACGCATACAGCAGCCCTAACGCACGTATAAAACAGCCCCCGAACCACACCATAACACCACCAAAATCAGACCCAAAACAGTAGCCAAAACATCCCAGAACAGTAACTAAAATACAGCAGCAAAACAGTAGCAACGGCAGCGAATCGGAGTCAAAAGTAGCAGCAAAAGACGGAGAACGACGACTCAAAACAGTAAGACAACGAACGAGAACAGTGAACCAGTGAACCGGAAGAGTTGCGGAGCATCCACCCTTCCGACGATCGTGTACCGTACATCCGAGAGGTGATTTAAAAGGTTAGACCTGAGGGTATTTTTCACACTTATTTCTATTTAATTTCTGGTCATTTACTTTGATTATATTTTCTGTATTTGTGGCATTTGTTGTGTATATGATGCATGTTGTGGGTATTGGATGAATAAAAGAGTGTCGCCTCTTGTGGTATATAGGATGGAAACCCAGACGTAAATTCCGTAGCCGAATCCGAATGGACGGTAGTGCGGTCTGTACTTGGGATACAACTCCACGTATCACTTGAGTAAACGGCACCCTCTCTTGTTTTGTGTTGCTTTGGGTTTATCTATTTCTTGTTACTTAAATTCTGTATGTCGCTTATTTGTGTATGATATAATCGAGTGCATGGGCTCAGTAAGTGCGATGAAAGGTCCCCTAATCGGAAGGGTTAAAATCCTTCACCACGATGCTTTGCCGCACCGATTGATGTGTGTTCGGTTGAATGCGAGATACGTTCAATCGGACACATTACGTTTAATATTATTGCTTTTAACTTTTTGTATGCATGATTCAATCGAGTGCATGGGCTTAGTAAGTGGAATGAAAGATCCCCTATGGGAAGGGGTTAAAGCCCTTTACCACGATGCTTAGCCGCGCCGGTTGACGTGTGTTCGATTGGATGTAAGATGTGTTCAATCGGGCATACTTAGTTTGATATGATTGTCTTTATGTTTGTATGCATGATTTGATGTGACGCGCATGTGCTTAGTATGTTGGTCTAAAGGTCCTCTCTTTGAGAGATCAAGAGCCCCAAAAGGCCACCTTTACGGCAGTACTTCGTCGCGCCCCTTTATTTTGTTGTTTATGTATTGCGTCCCATTTCATGCACCAGGTCTGTTCCCGTTCGAACGCGTTTACGAACACAACTCGAACGCGCATGTATTTTGCCTTATCATGCGTCAGGTCTCATCTCCGTTCGAACGCGTTAACAAACAACACACGAACGTGAGCATTCTGTATCATTTCTGTTTGAACGCGTTTACAAACGCTACTCGAACGAGAACCTTCTGTTTACCATTCGAACGCATCTACGAACGCTACACGAACGCACACGGTAAACAGATCCTCTTGCATCACATTACGACATGTCCATCTTAGCATATGGTTACCCCTTTGTACGCTATGCATTTGTATTACCTCTCTAGTTGTCTATTTCTGTTATGCTCCTACAATATTATTTCTCGTCATTTTGATTTCCTTTACATTACACGCAAATGTTACCATGACTGTTTGTGTTTATATTTACATGAATGATTGAATTCTTATGACGTTATGTGCTTGTTGTTACAAAGGCCTACTTTTGAGCATGTGAATTTGGCAATAAGATTTGGTTTCATGTATGTTAGATGTAAACTATACTTTCAAGCATGTGAATCTAGGATTGTGTTGCACTTGGAAATATATGTCATAGGCTTGGTTGGATTATTGCATAAATCTTTACATTACAAGTTGCATAAGTAAGGGACCATTCCGAACCCAATGGTTTGAGGTCTTCCCTTGCGAGGGGTGAGTGCAGCCTTAAATCTTTGTCCCGGTTCACACCGGGTGACGACTCCATTACTCTCCGGTTTAGTCCCCCGCGGGCTACTCCGTTCTCCCGACCGGGCCGCGAGCCCGGGACAGCATTGCGTCGTTCAGTTTCTTTTGTCCACACTTCGCTAGTGGGGAAATTGGGCAGATGGTTAGTGTTGCTGACAGAGTTTGACATTGAGTACCTCACTTCCAAAGTAATCAAAGGGCGAGCCGTAGCAGAGTTCCTGGCATTGCAACCTATTGAAGGGGATCAATACATGTTTGAATTCCCAGATGAAGAGATCCAGGCAATAATATTTCACGGATGGAAAATGTATTTTGACAGAGCAGTGAACTGCAAAAGATCCGGAATTGGGATCGTGATAGTGATCCCCGAAGGAGAAACCTTGCCTATGGCCAAGAGGTTGACGTTCGGAGTAACTAACAACATGGTCGAGTACGAAGCATGTGTTTTTGGATTAACTGCACTGATAGCCTTGAAGGCTGAGAGCGTGGAGGTCTACGGAGATTCGATGTTGGTAGTCCGACAGATGCAGGGAGAATGGGAATTGAAGGAAGAACGGTTGAAACCTCACCTTTTTCACCTCAGAAAGTTGGCACATGCTATCCCCGATTGTAAGTTTCAGCACTTGCCGTGAGAAGAGAATCAGATGGCAGACGCATTAGCTACACTTGCAGCAACTTGGGAAATCCAGAGAAGTTAGTAATGAGACCATTGGTACTGACAACAACAAGTAGACCCATTTATGAGATAGGAAGAGTTGTGGAAGTAGAGATCGACGACGAAAAACCTTGGTACCATGATATTCAGCGATACCTGGAACACGGAGAACTCCCAGAATGAGCAAGCAGAAAAGACAGAATAGCCATTCAGAAGTTGGCTTCTCAGTATGTGATTTTGAAGAGAGAGCTCTACAAGAGGCAAGCAAATGGAATTCAGTTGAAGTGTTTAAGAAAAGAAGAAGCTCAGAAGGCAATGGAAGAAATACATGCCGGGGTATGTGGACCGCACATGAATGGGTTGAATTTGTCTCGCAAGATTGTAAGACAAGGTTTCTACTGGTTGACCATGGAGACAGACTGTGCAAAGTTGGTAAAACATTGTCATGATTGTCAAGCACATGGTAACATGAACCATTTGCCTCACACAGAGTTACACGGGCTATCAGAGCCATGGCATTTTTCAACATGGGGAATTGACATGATCGGAGAGATTCTACCGAATGCATCGAATGGACTTCGTTTCATAGTAGTGACAGTAGACTACTTTTCGAAGTGGGTGGAAGCCGAGTCATTTCGTAACGTCACAGCAAAGTAGATGGCGAAGTTCATAGCCCGAAACAGCATTTGTCGATATGGAATGCCACATCATGTAGTGACAGATAACGGAGTTCAGTTTCAAGGGGAAACGAAGGCAATGCTACAGAGATATGGGATAGGACTTCACAAGTCGTCACCTTACAGACCACATGCAAATGGGGCAGTCGAGGCAGCCAATAAGACAATAAAGAAGATATTAGCCAAGATGACAGAAAACTGCAAAGATTGGGTCGATAAGTTGCCATACGCCCTGTGGGGGTACAGAACATCAGGGAGAACAGCAACAGGAGCCACGCTTTACTTTTTGGTATATGGAATGGAAGCAGTACTACCCATGGAAGTTGAGATACAGTCCATGAGGGTTTTAGCAGAAGCAGAGTTACCTGAACAGGAATGGGCCTCATAGAGATTTGAGAAGTTAGCACTGCTGGATGAGAAGAGAATGGAGTCTTTACATCACATGCAGATATATCAGAAGCGACTAGCCCGAGCATTCAACAAGAATGTGCGTCCTACTAAGATAAGAAAGGGTGATTTGGTACTTAAGCAGTCAAAGCCGTCGACGACAGACCCAAGAGAAAAGTTCAGACCCAACTGGGAAGGACCCTACATAGTGCAGAAAGTAATGGGAAATGAGGCAGTGAGACTGTCAGATTTGGAAGGGAATGAGTTCACTGAGCCGATCAACGTGGACAGATTGAAGCAATATTTTGCCTGAGAAAGAGAAGACCTGGCAGAAGACCTAACCCAACGGAATAAGAAATTCATACATGCATGCATGCATACACGTGACGTATTTGCATTCCTTTTTGTGTTTGTTCTGTTTTATAATCACATGTTTCAAAAAAGAAGAGAAAGCGGCAAAAACAAGCCAAACAGAAGCAGTATCAACAGTTTTCAGAAATGGATCTCTAGGGTTGAGGCCCACATCAGTAACGATATCAGTTTTGGGGATGAGTACCAGGGGCGAGGCCCACATCAGCATCAGTATCAGTTTTACCAGGTACAGCACTCCGGGTATGGAGACACTATTGCGACACTCTGGGTATGGAGACGCAACCGCAACACCTCGGGTATGGGGTTTAGCATGCCAGGTACGACACTTTGGAGATGGAGATATCACAGCGACGCCTCAGGTATGGGGTTTAGCATGCCAGGTATGGCACTCCGGGTATGGAGATATTACAGCAACGCCTCGGGTATGGGGTTTAGCATACCAGGTACGGCACTCCGAGTATGGAGATATTACAACGACGCCTCGGGTATGGGGTTTAGCATGCCATGTACGGCACTCCGGGTATGGAGATATTATAGCGACGCCTCGGGTATGAGGTTTAGCATGCTAGGTACGGCACTCCGAGTATGGAGATATTACCGTGACACTCTGGGTATGGAGACGCAACCGCGATACCTCGGGTATGGGGTTTAGCATGCCATGTACGGCACTCCGAGTATGGAGACACTACTGCGACATTCTGGGTATAGAGACGCAACCGCGACACCTCAGGTATGGGGTTTAGCACTCCGGGTATAGAGATACAACTGCGACACTCTGAGTATGGAGACGCAACCACGACACCTCGGGTATGGGGTTTAGCACACCGGGTATGGCGCAATGAAATCAACTCAACTCAAAGCAACATGCAAGTCAAGTGGCAGCTGGCGAGCCAGGTAAGTAAAAATGCATTGCATAAACTTTGATAGGATTGTCATTGTCACACACTGCATAACTCCCATCAAAGTGGGGGTGACTGTAGGCACTTCATTTTTGTATATAAGTCCCGATGATGAGTCTCGTACAGAGGCACTACTCTTTAGGTTGTGGAAGTCACGGAAAACGAATGTCGGAAGGGGAAATTCAGAATAAATATGTCATCAGATTCAATTCACATGTTCACTGCTTTCGCATTCGTGCTGCGTTCGTGAGCACGTTCGAACGTCAAGCAGATTGTGGGCGTTCGTGTAACGTTCGAATAGGCATTCCGCATTCGAACGGTGTCGGTACTTCTGGTTTTGTTGCTAGCCTCACGCCCAAGCCCAATTAGCCCACCAAAACCCATCCAAAAAAAAATAATTAAAATATTTAAAATACATGTCACAAATTAAATTAAATTAAATTAAATTAAATTAGATCAAATCCCTTCCTAATCAAGACAAATCACATTCACTAATTAAAAGATACAAATCAAATCATATCAAATCCCTTCCCCAATCAAGCACCAATCAAGATATTCACTCCATAAATTAAACCCATCTTTTCCTTTCATAAACCAACCAAAACACTTCCCATTTTTTTAGGATTCCATTCCTTACCCAGAAACCCTAGAAACCATTATAAAAAAATCCTAAACCACCCTTAGAACCCCTAGCTTATTCTCCCAAAAACACAAAAGAAATAAGCTCACATTCACGCCTAAAGCAAAGAAAACTGCCCCCATTGCCGTCCAACAACAACTCTCACAACACACCCCTCACTGCACACATATTCCTTCACTGAAATCCCTCCTTAACAGTAAACATCATCACTGAAACAGTCCATGTAAACACCAAAAATCATAGTCCAAGACAGTCCCTGTAAACATCGAAAATCCCAGCCCAAAATAATCCATGCAACCACTGAAAATCACCTCCATAAACTGTACTGAAAACAACCCAGAAACTGCCCAAATTACCGCCTAAAACAGCACCCCAAATACCCCTTAAAAATGAAAAAAACAGTCTCTTATTTACCATAAAATAGTGACTAGAAAAGACAGCAAACAACGGCAAAATAGAGGAAACGACAACTCAAAACAGCGAAGTAGCGAACGAAAGTGGTGGACCAGTGAACCGGAGGAGGGGCGAAGCATCAACCCTTCCGACGGCCGTGTAACGCCCTTTCGAGAGACGACCTAAGAGGTTATACCTGAGGGCACCCTTCTTATTTATTCTCATCTTTTTTTGTTGTTTATTAGAATTCCATCGCATGAAAGTCGTTTGTTGATACATGTTGTGGTCCTTGAATGAATGGAATATGTGTTCTCTCTTGTGGTATATCGGATGGAAACCCGGACGTAAATTCCGTAGCTGAATCTGAATGGACGGTATTGCGGTTTGCACTCGGGATACAATGCCACGTACCACTTGAGAGATTCACACATTTCGTTTCATCCAACCTTGTATTCGAGCATGATTGGGTTGCTAGTATGTTATTTATTTTTTTAAGCATGATTTAGTCGTTAGTATGTTATTACTTTCCGCATGTTACTTATTTATGCATGATGATATAGTGCGCATGGGCAAATCAAGTTGGATTAAAGGTCCTCCATTTTGAGCGATAAAAAGCCTAAGAGCTAGCTTTGCCACGATGTTTTGCCGCGCTGGATGAAGTATGTTTGATTGAATGTGAGATATGTTTAATCAAACATACGAGGTCCTATATTATTGTTGTCTTTATTTTATATGCATTGTAATATAATGCGCATGGGCTAACTATGGTGGATTAAAGGTCCTCTATTCGAGGGAAATGCTGGAAGGCTACCTTTACCACGATATTTTACCGCGCCTTTTATTATGTCATTTACCCTTTGCATATCATTGCTTTATTCACGCATGCATTGCATTCTTGTGCGCATGGGCTAACTAGGGTGGATTAAAGGTCCTCTATTCGAGGGAAATGCCTAAAGGCTACATTTTCCACGATGTTTTGCCGCGCCGGACGAGGTGCACCCGATTGAATGTGAAATGTGTTCCATCGGGCACACGAGGTCCTACATTGTGCATTTGTTTATCCATTTATGTGTTTGTGTCATTTCAGATGCCATTTTGGCAATCTCGTTCGAACGCGTTTCCAAACGCTACACAAACGTATGTATCCTACCTCATTTCGTTCGAACGCGTTTACGAATGCTACACGAACGTATGCATTCTGTCTTATTTTTGTTCGAACACACCTCTGAACGCTACTCGAACGCTTGCATTTTATTTACCGTTCGAACGCATTTAAGAACGCTACTCGAACGCACATGTATTTTATTGTATCATGCATCAGGTCTCATCCCGTTCGAACGCATTATCAAACACTGTACGAAAGCGGACATTCTGTTTATCGTTCGAACGCCTTATCAAACGCTACTCGAACGCTTGCATTATGTTTACCGTTCGAATGCGTTTACGAACGCTACATGAACGCGCACACACTGGACATATTCCTTCATCATGTTTCATGCATGTTTGTTCCCTTAGACATTCTCTTCCCCATCATATGTTTAGTTAGCTCTCTTCAATATTTATACCTTTACCGTTATTGTTTATTTATATTTTCCGCATTTATTCGATATGCTCATGAGATTGTGTGCTCGCTTTTATCATCAATGCCTTTATAGTTGTTATTAGTTACATTATTGCACTCTATTGCTTAATACGTTCATGAATTATGTATTTTACCTTCATTTCTTTCATTTACGATTATGGGTGTGCAAACTTGCATGTTGCTTAAATTATATGGAAACATATGTTGCATGAGATTTGGTTGTACTATTGCATAAATCCTTTCATTACAAGTGGCATAAGTAAGGGACCATTTCGAACCCAACGGTTTGAGGTCTTCCCTTGCGAGGGGTGAGTGCGGCCTTAAATCATTTTCCCGGTTCACACCGGGTGGCGACTCCATTTTTATTTCTCCAGTTTAGTTCCCCCGCGGGCTATTCCGTACTCCCAACCGAGCCGCGAGCCAGGAACAGCGTCGCCCACTTCTGTGTCCTACATCTGGGATTAATTATCAAGAGAGAAAATTAATCTGAGATTAATTACGGCAATAATTAATCTGGGATTAATTATCATAGAAATAATTAATCTGGGATTAATTGCGTCGAGAATTTATCTGGGATTAAATTCGTCGAGATGAGAGAACGCGATTAATTTAGAATTAATCGGTAAAATAAATTTAATAGTTAAATTAGATTTTACTATTTAATTTATTGGGCTAATATAATATATTAGATATATTAATTGAAATTAGATTTCAATGCGGAATTAAAATTGGATTTTAATTCGTGCGAACGAATTAATTTGGAATTAATTCGTAAGCGACTTTAATAATAATTTTACGAGGCATAATTATTTAATTAAATTAGATTTAATTACGTCACGACGGAAAATTCGTTTAATCGGATTAAACGAACCCGAGCCCAAAATGTGTTGTGTTAGCCAACCAAATTTTGAATTAAATGGGTGAGACCCATGACTTACATCAATTATCAACAATTTATATAAGTGGTTGGTAATGGAATAAATTAGATTTGATATACATCACACCTATCAAATATAATACAATTAATGAATTTTAGAATTCTCATTAATTGTTCTCTTTCCTTAGGCGAAATAAAATGGCCGAATGGCCTTCATTTGATAAAGGCCGTATGGCCATTGACTTCTCTAATTCTTGGATGACAAAAGAAAATGTGCCATTAAATGCATGTGGCAGAAGAAGTAATTTGGCTTCTTTTAAATATATAGCCACTGACTCTTGCTTTTTAGAAAAGCTGAATAAGAAATCAAAAAGTCATTTTTGCTCCTTCTTCTTTGATAAGGCCGAAAATAAAAAGTAATTTTGCTCTCTCTCTCTTTGAAATGGCCGAATGATAAAGAGCAAATAGCTCTCTGGTTCTTTTTATTTTTGGCCGTATTGGCCACTGTATTTGAAGACTTGGCCGAATAGCTCACCAAGTAACCGATTTTTTCCATCTCTCTTGAACAAATTTATTTTTCCTTGGGAGATAAAATTTGTTTAATTTGTTCTTGCTAGCACATATGGGAGTCAAATGATGGTGATAGAGATACTCACCCATGAGCTTGGAAGCTTTAACATCCATGGAAGTTTTGAACTCAACCGATCAATGTAAGTCCTCCGCAACTTATTTTTTATTTTTATTCACACACGAATCACGCTTAGAGATCATGTGACATGTCTAGGACACTAACATGAGTAAGTCATTGTCGCGACAATATGAAGCCCGTGCATATTGTCGCAACAATAGCTTGTCATTGGTGTGACAATGAGACGCTGGTTCAGAAAAAACATGACTAAAATGTATGTTTTTTGAGGTAAATCTTGGTTGTCTATACATAGAGCACGAAAATGATTCATCACATATAACATCCTTCATATCATAGTTCTCAAGTAGAGATTTAATAAAGTGTTGTGTTACATCTCTAAGTTTTTTTTGTATCATAGAGACAATTTATTTGCAACCCTCACAACACATAGTGGGGGCAAATATTGCTATAAGAAAGTGTTATACACGCCTAAAAAACTAGATTCCACACTGCATTCCCTAACAATTTAGAGCAATATTTATATAGAGTTTAGTTTGAATTCTACAGTGAAGATGATGAATCAAGAAGTTGTTTGTCTGGATCGGTTTGATGACAACAACTTCACCCGCTGGAAGGACATTATGATGTTTCTTCTCACAACATTGAAGATTATATACATATTGGATCCGAGTTTATCAGATCTACTTGCATAAAAACATGAAGATTCCGCTAAAATCACAATAGCGAGACTAAAGAGGCAAGAGGATGAAGTGCTTTGTATATGACATATTCTCAACTTGCTGTCAGACCGTCTCTATGATATATTTACTTCAATATCTTCACCAAAAGAAATTTGGAGCGCTCTTGAGATTAAATACGATGCAAAAAATATGATGCAGATAAGTTTATAATTTTTTGCTACTTTGAAAACATTATGGTTGACAAAATCTATATTGGATCAAGTCCATGAATTGCAAGTTCTGGTTTCCAAATTGAAGGATTTGAAGGTGGATGTTTCTGAGGCAACGCAAGTAGGGGCTATCATAGTAAAATTGCCTTCAACTTGGAATAATTACAGAAAGAAACTTCTCCACATTTCCGAAAGTTTCACAGTAGATCAACTCATAAATCATATAAGGATTGTGGAGGAAACCTGTATGCATGAAAAGATATTGGTTTGTGAACTGAGATCGAAAGTGAATCATATTCATGAGAGAAAGTCTCACAATAATTTTGATGGAAATAAAAACAAAAGGAAAGTCCCATAAACTGAGAATACCAACAGAGATAGGAATAATAAGACATGTTATCACTGCGGAAAGAAAGGTCATTTCAAGCACTACAAGAAATTACAGTTTTAGCGACAGAATTTAGTGGCAGAATATTCCATTTAACAACGGAATAGAGACGGAATTGAAACGGATAATGAAATTAGGGATGGAATTTAGCGATAAAAAAATTTCCATCTCTAAATTAGAGACGGGAACAAAATTATGTCGCTAATTAGAAATGAATTATTATTTCGTCGCTAATTTCATCTATAAATGGAATTTTTTCGTCGCTAATCTGTCGTTAATTAGAAACGAAATTAATATTTCGTTGCTAAATAGAAATAGAATATTTATTTCGTCGCTAATTTTAAATTTTTAGTTTCATTTTAATTTTAATTTCTAATTTCCTAAACTATTGGTAATTAGAGACGGAATTTTTCCGTCGCTAATTAGAAACGGAATTAAAATTCCGTCGCAAATTAGAAACGGAATTAAAATTCCGTCGCTAATTAGAAACGAAATCTTTATTCCGTCACTAATTTTAAATTTTAAATTTTAAATTTTAAATTTTTATTTTTATTTTTATTTCCAAAACTATTGGTAATTAAAAACGAAATTTTTTCGTCGCTAATTAGAAACGAAATCTTTATTCCGTCGCTAATTTTAAATTTTTATTTTAATTTCTAATTTCCAAAATTATTCGTAATTAGAAACGAAATTTTTCTGTCGCTAATTAGAAACGGAATTAAAATTCGATAGCTAATTTTTAAAATTTTCAATCCCCCCAAAAAATTAATCATTTCAGCGCCATTTTTTTTTTAAAAAAATAGAGACGGATTTTCCGTCACTAATAGAAACGAAATCTCTATTCCGTCGCTAAATAGAAACAGAATCTTTATTCCGTCGCTAATTTTTAAAATTTCCAATCCCCCCAAAAATTTATTCATTTCGGAGCCACTTTTTTTTAAAAAAATAGATTCAGATTTTCCGTCGCTAATTAGAAACGAAATCTCTGTTCCGTCGCTAAATAGAAACGAAATCTCTATTCCGTTGCTAATTTTTAAAATTTTTAATCCCTCCAATATTTTCAAAAATTTCTCGCCTTACGAAAATTTCAAATGTCTACAAAATTTACAAATCTTCCATCTTCTCTTATTTTTTCCTCTATATATATACCACAATATTTTTAACTCTCAACTCCAATATCATCCAAAAATTTTCTACTCAATTCCATATACCATCAAATTTTTTATACCTCAACTCTCATTATCGATCTCTCATTTTTCTTATCTCCACTTTTAAAATTTCCCAAGAAACAAACACTAATATTTTTTTTTGGTTTAAAGTGGCGTAAATGGATAGTGGTGTGTCGAAGCTTGCGGTGAAAATTACGGTGTCTTGTTGAATTGAAGATTTATATATAACATTAAAAAAGTCAATTCTTTAAAATTTCCCAACATTCAAAAATTTTAAAATTTTCCCTTATCTAAAATTTAAAAATTTTCTCTCTCTACAATTTATAAATTTCTCACATCTATATAATTATAAAATTTCACACCTCTCTAAAATTTTAGATTAAAATTTTTTCCTTTCTAAAATTTTAAAAGTTTCATGCATCTTTAAAATTTTAAATTTCCTGCCTCTCTAAAATTTTACAATTTTCATTTTTAATTTTTTATTATTATATAGTTATGAAATAGCTACAGAAATTCTGTCTCTATTTAGCTACGGAAATACTTCCATCGTTAAATAGAAACAGAATTTCCGTCACTATTTAGCGATAAAAATTATTCTGTGTCTAAACAGAAACAGAATTTTCCGTCACTAATTAACGAAATAATTTCCGTCGCTAATTAGGGATAGAATTTTTGTCGCTATATATAGACGGAATTTTATTCCGTCGCTAATTTTAGCGACGGATGTAATATTTCCATCGCTATTTTTTTGCGACCAACAAAATAGAGACGGAATTATTCCGTCGCTATTCCATCGCTAGTGGTCAGTTAGCGACGGATTAGCTACGAATTTTTCCATCGCTATTTGACAGTTTTCTTGTAGTGAATTGTGATTGTAGGCTTTGAAAACAACAAATAACTCGGCAAATATTGTTGAAAAAGATACCGATGGAAAATAACTCGGCAAATATTTTTTTTTGGTTTAAAGTGGCGTAAATGGATGGTGGTGTGTCGAAGCTTGCGGTGAAAATTACGGTGTCTTGTGGAATTGAAGATTTATATATAACATTAAAAAAGTCAATTCTTTAAAATTTTCCACCATTAAAAAATTTTAAAATTTTCCCTTATCTAAAATTTAAAAATTTCCTCTCTCTACAATTTATAAATTTCTCACATCTATATAATTATAAAATTTCACACCTCTCTAAAATTTTAGATTAAAATTTTTTCCTTTCTAAAATTTTAAAAGTTTCATGCATCTTTAAAATTTTAAATTTCATGCCTCTCTAAAATTTTACAATTTTCGTTTTTAATTTTTTATTATTATTATATAGTTATGGAATAGCTACAGAAATTCTGTCTCTATTTAGCTACGGATATACTTCCATCGTGAAATAGAAACAGAATTTCCGTCGCTATTTAGCGATAAAAATTATTCTGTGTCTAAACAGAATTTTCCGTCACTATTTAGTGACGAAATAATTTCCGTCGCTAATTAGAGATAGAATTTTTGTCGCTATATATAGACGAAATTTTATTCCGTCGCTAATTTTAGCGACGGATTTAATATTTCCATCGCTATTTTTTTGCGACCAACAAAATAGAGACGGAATTTTTCCATCGCTAGTGGTCAGTTAGCGACGGATTAGCTACGGATTTTTCCATCGCTATTTGACAGTTTTCTTGTAGTGAACTGTGATTGTAGGCTTTGAAAACAACAAATAACTCGGCAAATATTGTTGAAAAAGATACCTCTGAAATAGTGACAGATTTGCTTATTGGCATAGTAATAGAATTACATATGGCAGCAACAATAATCTCAAAAGATTGGTGATTTGATTCAGGAGCCACAGTGTATGTTTGCAATAATATGTCTTAATTCAAACAATACGAACATTCAAATGAGAAACACAATATTTTAATGAGGAATAACGATTCTGCCAAAATCATTGAAAGTGGAAGTGTATAACTTCAGTTTACCTCTGGCAAAAATATAATTATGGTGAATGTGTTACATGTACCATAAATTAGGAAGAATCTTGTGTCTCCTAATTTATTATGTAATAGGGTATAAAAGTTGTTTTAGATTCAAACAAGTTAATCTTGTTTGAGAATGAAGTCTTTGTTTGGAAATGGTACTCTAATGAGGGGATGTTCAAACTCAATATTTTTAATGTATTGATTAATAATAATAATACACATGTTTCCGTTTACATGCTTGACTCTTTTAATTTATTGCATAATCGTTTAGGATATGTTAATTTTAGGTCATTGAGATTCATGTCTAAATATGGATTCATTAGTTTAAATAATGAAGTAAAAGGAAAATGTGAAATATAAGTATAAACTAAAATGACCAAGAATCATTTTCCTAAAATAAGTAGAAATACATATGTTTTGGAAATGGTGCACAAAAATATTTGTGAATTGAATGACATATTAACTAGTGGAGGAAATAAGGATTATATCACTTTTATAGATGATGTTTCTAGGTACATTTATATTTATTTAATGAAAGCCAAAAGTGAAGCATTTAATATGTTTCAATTTTATAAAAATGATGTTGAAAATCAGGAAGGGCAAATAATAAAATCTTTACGTTGTATGGGCCAAATTTGGACCATGGGCATTTTTGACTTTTCGCTTCAGGCCCAATATCAGTGATAGCCCAATCCCTTCAAACAGTACCCGATATAGACTTAGGCTAAGGACCCAATTACCTTCTCAGGCCCACACTCAAAGAGAGGCCTACTAAGCAAACCCTCGACTTATCAGTTACCCAAAGCTAAAATGCCCAAATCAAGGTTAGTAACTCCCCCCACGTAGTTAGCCGTTTTAAACACCCAACTGACGAGAAATTAGTGGAGGAATTAAAGCTGACCTCGAAGGAGTCTATAAAAGGAATAGATGATTCACTGTTCAAGGCGGGTATTTGAGCTCTCATACTTGAAACTCTTAAAGCTTCTTACCCTCTAAACACCAGCTACCGCCCTCACGGCAATCAAGCCTTGTACTTCCATATTTACAGCTCATATTTGCCACTGACTTGTGCATCGGAGAGCCTACGTCATCCACCACACCGGTGGGCAGTACTCTCCGCTCATTCTACCTTTGTTTTACAAGTTCGCTATTGCCCCCATACAACAGATTCTCGATTGTGGATCTCGGGTGAAAACCAGCATCCATAATTTGGCGCCCACCATGAGGCCTTAGAGATTCATAGCA